>JANHGB010049781.1:0-91573 GCA_026283785.1 Coracopsis vasa
CACGAGAGCAGAGTAGAGGGGCAGGATCACCTCCTTTGACCTGCTGGTCACGCTCCTTTTGATGCAGCCCAGGATACCTCTTGATTATTAGTGCTATGGTTTAGCCCTAGTCCCATACTTTCTCTTAATACTGCAGAGCCATATCCTACTATGTGTCTTCCCTTTGCATGTCCCTGAATGCAAGTAAATCTCCCTGTGCAGGAAGCCTTATGCTCGGGTGGCATTACTGAAGGGGTGGCTTTAGTTCACTGATTTCACCCAAATCTTTCAAGCAGCAGCCTAAATTCCACAGTTGCCAGAGGAAATTGTGCCCATCTTCTCGGTGCTGATGCTCTTGTGAGCATAACCCCCACCCTTCCAGTCATTTCAGTTCTTTTTGGTTTATCTCTCTCCTGCTGAAAGACTCTAAGATGGTCAGCTAAATTCAAAAGAGTAAATGAACGAGACAGATGATTTGAGATCACTACAAACAAATGAGGTATCCACAGGAACAGCTTACACTAAGAGAACTGCAGATAACATAGAGCCAAAATGAACATTTTGTATATTTATATTTTGACAATGAAAGTTTGGAAGGATAGCAAAAGCTAATTGAAAAAATAAAAAGAATGGCAAGTCAGCTTATTTTCCACAGAGAGCTAGAAAATTTAGAGCATACTTACTCAAAACAGGAACAGAACTATATATCTTTAAACTAATAAAAAAATGACAGCAAGTGTGATGATATTTGTATGCCTGCATAGAATAACATCCTTGATATTCTAGACTCAAGGTGTTTCCATAAAACATAAAAGCTATGAGGATGAACTCCAGGCTACATCAGTATGAGTTTTCCTTGTAGGTTCAATGGGAGTTGATTTTGGTCTGACAATATGAATTTAAAATGATAAAACTACACAATTACTGAGACAAATCCATGCATTTATGCAGGTAGTTACTCGGCCTATTAGACATTGGTAGGCCAGTAAGGTTGTAATTTTGCTGTGTCTCTAGGCTCATAAGTATGTCCATTTTGCTATGGGCCTAAACTGGGGGTTATTAAAGCTTAATGGGATCTCTGCATTGGCTTCATAGCGCTTTAGACAAGGCACATTAAATATGAAATCTGAATCAGTAACAGAATTTGAACAAAGATCAAAACACTCTTCACTGGAGATAAAAATTCTGCTAAAAACTGCTTGTGTGCAGTCAAAAGAGTTGGGCTGATCTTCAAGCAGTTAACCTCTCATATCTTCAATTTCTGATGCCTGATGGCTGAAACTAGTTGCGTGTTTGTACATGAAAAAATGGATCTTTTGTTCCCTTGCATTAATGCTATTGCCAAAATTTAAAGCACATAATTGATGGAAAAGGAAGCATTTCAGAAATTATGACTGAAAAATAATACAAACCATCCAACATTCTTTTTGCTATTTTTGTTATACTTCCTTCCAAATTTTAATTCATTGTGTACCATCAGTTTGTTAATATTAGTTGCTCATATAGCAGCAGAGCAAAATCCTGCAGATGGGAGGTAAAGGAAGTGAAGAGGGAAAGTTCATTATTTTCTGTAGTTTGCAGGTGCTCAGCTTAGAACCACTGCTGAGTTAATTTTGATAAATAAATGGGCCAGACAGCATTGACCAGATGGCTATCCAGAGGTTTTGGGTGCATCTAGATGTATCGTTTCTTTACAGTAAACAGAGCAAAAAGGTAACAGGGGCTTTAAGTGTTAAGTCAGTGTTTTACCAAAGCACAAATTACTATACAGTATTTTTAAACAGAGAAAACCAGAGTGAGATAAATAGAGATAAAAGCCTGTGTTGAATAAATCTCTTTCCTCTGATGTGGTTTACAGGGCATGTCCTTGATATTTCATTTTTACTTGAGTATCTCATATTGACTTCCTGGCTTGCAACAAGCTGTACAAAATCCTCTCTGCATCCCTAAGAGAGATTTTCTTTTTTCTGTCACCTCTGAGGCCTGTGCCTTGTTTTTCCCAATGGTCTCCATACCACTTTTCACCATCCTTTAGGCTGTCTCCTCTTTCCTGTTTTTCCTGCCAGCTTCATAGGCATCTGGAGATGTACCTGGCACCGTGAGCAAATGAGGGACGTACCCAACGTCAAAGACTTCCAGGTGTTAATATGACTCTTTCAGTGTGCAACTCTATGCAAAGACTAAACTCTTAAAATTTTGAAATTGGAGGCTATCACATGTTTAATTCAACAGCAGTAGAATTGGAGAGGGAAAGATGAAAAAATTCCATTGAATTGGACTGGAGTGGTTGTTCTTTGTTAGCTCAAACTCACAGTAAAATTAAAAGATTGGTAAAATTGGAAAGCGAGAAAGTATAGCTTGTCATTCCAGATCTTCCTTGATCCCCAGTCTCATTTGGGCAGTACATCTTCAAGAAGCAGGTACAACAACAGGCTCTGTGGCAGGCCTTTCATAAATGGTGAGTCATGACAATTAAAATAATAAAGTTTATTCCATTCCATTTACCAACCTTGTAAATAGCTTATTTTTAAGAATTTCAGCAAAGAATATCCTGATCTTCTACACACCCACCAATTAATTAATTTCTGACAATTGATGATTTGTTAATTAGAAATTTAAGGCCTACATACCTGAACAACCACAAAATAAGACAGTCACATTAATGAGCAAAGCCATGTACATGCACGAGCTCTGTGCCCTCATACAGACACATCAACCTAAACCTGATAGTAGTTTTCTTGCTCTAGTTTTGATCCATTTGGAAGTAAGAAATAACCAAAAAAAGAACAGGAAATATCTGTTTCATGCTGAATAGTTTCAAAGTCTGGACAGACTAGATAATATTGTTGATATGTTCAGCTGCTTATTCAAACTTTTTGTTGGTTATCCAAGTTTTCCCTCTGAGCCAGGGCTGATTGCATACTTCAAAATGGTGTTTGCAAACATTCTTCTGCATTCTGAGCAGCTGCTCCATTCATTCATGGGTTTGCTGCTATTTATTTACTATTCATGAACATCTGGACTATTAAGATTCTGTTTGCATAAATGGTTGAAGAATTGCTGCTCCATATCTTAATACCTGTATAGCCCTCATGAAGATTTAAGCATCCAAAACAAGTTGTTATGCATTTGGTAGTGACTTTTTTCCCCTGAATATTTTACTTGTCCAATTGTGGAGTAAAAACAACAACAAACATCACATTATTTGAATGATAAAACACACCTTATAAAAGGAAATAGCTAATTAATGGTTCATGAATGTTATATAGGCTAAAATTCGTTAGCATAAGCTTTTCATAAAAGACTATCAACAAATTAGCCATTCTAAAAAGCAGCAGAAAAACAGTTAAATCTTTGGACTGTTTATTCACAGAAAATACATTTCATATTTCCGTAATGATAAACTTTTGAGGTCTGCCTACTGCTAGCTAACTGTGAACCTACTTTGGTGTCTTTGAAGTATTGCTAACTTCAGTTTGGGATTTGTGTTTGTTGCCAGGGTTTATATCCTGATGGGTGCCAGATGACAGACTCCTCCGCATTTCGGTAGGTACTTTGAGAATAAGATGTCTTTCATTACTTCCTTTTCTACACAACTCATCATTTTGCACCCTGACTCTAAGCAGCTGTCACATGTTCTTCCCAGCTTTGTAAGCAGTACAGATGAATGTGGGTGTTACAAGATTTGCACACTCACAACTTTCAGGTTCTTCTACCTAATGTCTTCTACTTTCTTGGGGTTTTAAAATTGTCTTTCTGTACTTTTACTTCCATATTTCCCTAGACCTTCATTGCTTTTTGACATTTGAGACATCTGAAATGAGACTATGCTTAATCTATGGAGGAAATGCCTGTTATAATTAGGCATGTCTTGCCTATGTCATGAAAAAAGGTGAATAATAAAACTGCTTAAGCATAACCTGGCCGTAAATCCCAGGATTTAACCTCAGCTTGCTCCAGCTGAAGCAGCTATCAGTATCACTGAGCTACAGTCAATGTTGGTTTTTTGATAAAATAGTATTAAAATCTTTAATATTACTATTTTAAAAAGTATCATTAAAAAGGCTTCTCCAGAATATACAACTGACAGAGAAAGACACAGAGAAAGAAAGAGTGTCAGCTGCCTGCTAGAAAAGCAGATAAATTACTAGAATTGTAGTTAAGGCACTCCCAGAAAGGTGGTAGCCAGACTGCAGTTTGAGTCCTTAAACTGAATTCGTCAGAACCAGCATACTCATTTCTAACGTAACGAGACATCCTGGTAAGCATGATCCAGTAACTGAAAAGGACAGGAGATGTATTATTTGGAATCCATGGCAAAATGTCTGCTCATACTAGCCATCAATGTTTACATACAGTTCATGTGAATCCATGGAAAATGAGAGTCATGATGTCTCTGTTAAGCTTTTCTTAAGTTAAATATTTAATAGTTATTGTGAGAGTACTTTCCAGCATAATGCTGAGCTGAGTTTTGTTGTGCTGCCCAGAGGCATGGTAGCCAGGCACTTTCATGTGCAGCAGAACTTGCATATGAAATTAGACGTATAAGCTTTTCTTGCATTATTGTGTGCAGTTTTTTGGCATCAAATATTTCCATTACTCTTGAGAGGGTCACAGTGTCTGTCATAATGGGCCCTCTAGCACAGTTCTGTTTGGGAATTGGAGTTAAAATAATATGAAATTTGCAATTACTAAATTCCATTTTATGCAAAAATACATAGCTCTATCTAAACATGGCAAGGGGGTTGTAACTAGATGATCTTAAGGTCCTTTCCAACCCTAACTATTCTATGATTCTATGATTCTATGCTGTTTATTCAGCTCCAGTTCATTCAGCAATATGCAGCGTAATTAGAAATAATTATTTTCTAACACTTTGAAACACATAATAGACAAAAGCATGAAGCATCCAAGTCTTGTAGATAATAATAACAGTAATAACAAAACTACTAAAGAAATGCTTTGCATGTGAATATCTTTATACATTAATTTCAGTTTGATAAACTGCAGGTTTTTTATTTAGCAAACATTCAAATTCTCAAGATCTTTTAAAACATTTTTATTTGACATTTGCTCTGATGGCACACTTCAACACATTTTATGCTAGGTTATTCTTCTAGTATATCTGGTTATTGTATTTTAGAGCCTACAATGTCTTAATACACATAGTTAGAGCTACTGTAGACAAACTATATTCACAAATTCAGATAAGCTTAAGTCCAAATTTCCTACACTTGTTACTTAGTTTTGGAAAAGAGTGTGACTTAAAAGGAGGTAAATGTTATACGACAAAAAAAAAGAAAAGTGGCTGGAGGTGGGTAAAATCTTCTAATTGCTGCTTCACATTGACAGTTTTAACCAAAGACATCCTAATGTCAAACAGTGAGCAATTTGGTATTGAATAATAACTCACATATCTTTCTATATGATTTATCACATCACATGCACTATTTGATGGATGCATTGCACTTGATGCCCAGATGTGATGAAGACAACAAAAAATATGGGTTTTTTTAATGTTACTGGTAAAGCACTCAAGATGACAGGGTTTTCTCATATTTTACTTGTAACTTCCTCACACTTACATATAGTAATTTCAAAATCAAACCAACTTTTTCAAATGCTTCCAGCAAGGTATTTTGTCTTGTTATCTTACTAATATTAATTTGTTACTATAAAATGTGAAATAGGCCAAAGAAATGGGAACAACCAACACTTTTATTTTGAATTAATAAACATTAACTTTTTTTGTAATTATGATTTCTAAATGTTATTTTTAACTATCATACCTTGGGAGATAAAGTTAAGTGTTGACATTTAGCTATCCTGCTCTAAACTGAAATCTAATGAAATTGCTAATCAAACCTGCTTCTAAACATGCATCATTAATATTTATAATGCCAATGAATTTAGGGAGGAGCTAATGTTTGGAAAAATCAGAATGCCTCTAATTCACTATCATAACACAAGCAAAAGTAATAGACTTTGTAGTTCAGGATACTATTTAGAAAGAAAAAAAGGAATCTCTTGTGTGCATTGAATGTGCTTAGTGTATTGCTACCTCCAATGCAAGTCAATTATTTCAGTAATCAGTGTTTTGGGGAAGCAGAGCAATTTTGGAACAAGAAGAGGTGCACAGACAAACCTCTGAGGACCAGGGGCTGCGGAGGGTGTGCAGTGGTTGAGTGAAGCAGCTCTGAACTGCCTGTGCAGAGTAAAAGTTCCACTCTGCTCAGCACTGAAGACTCTGTGTAGAGTGAAACAAATCAGCTTCAACCAGCTGTGGTTGAAGCCAATGGCCAAACTCCTCTTGACCTCAACAGGAGCAGGAAAAAGTTCCTCAGCCTTTCTCTCTCATGAAGATGTTCCTCATCAAAAGGCTATGTTCCTGGGTTTTTACTGTGGTTTTTTCAGTCTGTACTCAGGCAAGTGCCTATTGGAGCCAGTAAGGTCAGATGTCTGCAGACACTTCCAGCTCCTATTTAGCTTAATTTCTGAAGCAGTGGTAAAAGGGTGCTACAGATATATCTAAAGGATTTATATGGTCACTTGCACCTTTGCAACTGCGTCGCATTCAATGAAGTTTTTGCCATATGGACTGCTGGGAGAAATTGTCTCTGAGATTTTCTTTATAAGTTTTTCATTTTAGTCCCTAATTTCTTATGTTATCTCATCTAAGCTAAACAATGACAATAAAACAATAACCAGTCTTATTTTAAGCCTGTTTTAACTATGACCGTATTTTTTTCTCTTAAGACCTCTTAATTCCTTGATAATTAGTTTCTGGCAACTCATCGTTGTTTGTGTTCATGCAAAGTAAGCACAGAATTACAGATAGTAGAGATAAGGATAAATGCTAAATTGATCTAATCCAAACCTTCTCATTCTTTAATACACAATTATTTCTTGAATTTAAGTTTCTAAGTATTATTTTTATTAGAAATATACCAGTAAGAGATTAAAATGTCTGTCTTCCATTAAATCCTTTGGAGTACTTTTCCATGACCTAATCATTTACTGTCAGATTTTTTTTTTCCTGAAATAAGTCTACATTATTAATTTCTTGATTCAATTTTATCATTCTTTACTTTTCAAATAGGTGAATCTCTAAATAATTATTTTTTCTTCCTAAGACTTAAATGGTACTTTTCAAATACTGTAAAAAATTAGCTTCAATAAAAATGAAAAATGAAGACCATGTTAATTCTGTACATCTTTAAGAAAAAAATGTCGCAATCTGCATCAGTCTCTTTTCAGGCAACGTTGCTTTACAAAATCAAAACTAGTTTTGCTGCTTGCTATTACCTGCAGGGTTATTACAGCTGAGAATTCACATATGGGTGACCTGGGGATTCACTTCACTTCTTTTATTAGGTGTAGGCAGGAAAACCGTGCTTAATAGAGTACATGTGAATAATGATGCTGGAAAAATGTGATATTTTACTTGAATATCAACTATTGTATCCTCAAGCTCACTCATATTTTTAACATACTCAAAGTGCATCTTTTAGAGAAAAGATGAATGTGCAATATGAACTGGACACAGGAAGAAGAATATAAAGTTTGCAAATAATTATTCTTATGTGAAATTACAAAGTATTTTCTCACTGGAATTTTGTTATACGAAGTTCAGCCTACACCCAGCATTCTTGTCTACCCTACAACAAATGCTTTTTCTTTAATAAAACATGACTTTGGCAAGGATCAGTTGACTAATTTGTTCTTCAGCATCCCTGGCTTGAAATCAGAGGAAGACTAATGATGCAGTCAGTAGATACTTCTCAGTTTGTACAGGTTTACCCTAGGCATTGGACATCTGTTTATGAGAGATCATGCTGAGAAAATGCCTACATAAGTGTCATCTTTCATCTTAACAAGTAGTGGAAATAACAATTAACGTCCTTGATTTATGGCATTTTTTCTCACATTTTTGTGCAGTTTGTCAGCTATTATTTTCTTAATTATCCAGAATGGATATTGTTCACTATTAATCATCTTTATTCTTGTGCTCTGAATTTGTATCTAACTCTGACTAGTATGACAGTGGTGTAGTGCAACTAACATGACACATGGAGAGACCTTACCAGAGCTGAATGAAAATGTAACAAATGAATACACAGTTCTGCTAAAAAAGAATTTGGGAAAAAAATATCTGTAAAATTTAATGCTCAAAATTGTTTTGTGAAACTGGCTTAAAGAATCCTCAGGTCAAACCTTGTGTGGTTTTTTGGCTTGTACATTTGACATTTCTTTGACAAATGGAGTTGGCAGAGAACGGAGAAAGCAAAACACTGTAGAAAAACACATGCCTGTCTGTTGGAACAAGTCCAGAGGAGAGCCACGAGAATGATCAGGGGACTGGAGCACCTCCCATATGAAGAGAGACTGAGAAACTTGAGGCTGTTCAGGCTGGGGAAGACAACGCTGCGTGGAGACCTCATAGCAGCCTTCTAGTATTTGAAAGGGGCCTATAAGGATTCTGGGAAGGGACTCTTCATTAGGGACTGTAGTGATAGGACAAGGGGTAACGGGTTAAAACTTAAACAAGGAAAATTTAAATTGGATATAAGGAGGAAGTTCTTTACCGTGAGGGTGGTGAGGCACTGGAATGGGTTGCCCAAGGAAGTTGTGAATGCTTCATCCTTGGTGGTGCTCAAGGCCAGGCTGGACAGAGCCTTGGGTGACATGGTTTAGTGTGAGGTGTCCCTGCACATGGCAGAAGGGTTGGAGCTTGATGATATTAAGGTCCTTTTCATCCCTGACTATTCTATGATTCTATGATTTTCATATATAAAATAATTTTGACACTGTATAATGGATGTTTTCAGGACTGACCAACTTTGCGGATAATTTACCTGAACTTATTAGTAGACTGTTGAACAATATATCTTTTCATTTATCAAAGTACGTGGTGGGGTAATTTGAAGGAGGTTATTTAACTGAACTGAAATATCAAGATGAAAAATAAATTCTGCTGTAGTTTGGCTAAGTGGCAGGCTGTTATTTTTCAGAAAATACCAAATGTATGAAACATAATCATGTACCACCTGGTAGTGTTTCTAGACACATGTTTGGCTAACCTGTCAGCCTTGGCAAATCTGTCAGCCTCCATATCATTCTCTTCTCCACTATTCATGAACATCTCTTGTTCCCATCTTCCAGTATTAGCCAAGATTTTTTTTGCTTTTTAAATTTTGGTAAAGAATGTGATTACTGAAAAAAAAAAGGGGGGGGAATAAAAATATGGGAAAACTGCATTTTATAGTTATGTATTTTTTAACAACCTAGCCAGTGCTGATCATGAAAAAGAAATATTTGATGATAAATTTACTAGGTAGGAAATATTGGCAAATAGTGAAGTATCAAATTATTATTATAACTGGCAATTCTGAAGCACTTGCATAGCTCTCGCCTCAAAATACTGTACCAACAATCATTCCTCATCACAAGAGACATATAAAATTCATAACAACCAGTTGAGTTTTGACCATTAGCACCAACTCTGATGAAGTTCGGTGTAGTGGAGGTTTAATTCTGAGGGTGACCCATTCCTTAGAGTTTCATAGCTGATGAGAAGAAAGACCAGAGAGAAATAAAGAAAAAAAACAAACGGAGGTGTAGAACTTAACAAAAACCAATAAAAAAGATATGGTATATAAAAAATTAAGGGCTAAGGAAAAGAATGTAAAACAACTGATGTTTAATTTCCCTCTTTCTATGGGATTGTGTTCTATTGTAAAAGCAGGTAATTAAATTAATACTAACTTAATGAGCTACTGGTTCACCACTGTGTCTACTGTACCTCTAAAATAACTGTAAACTGCCACAGCTGTTTCAATCTGGTTTAAGGCTTTATAATCCTGAAGCAGATAACCAAATTCCTGGCTTTCCTAAAGAATTAGAACGTGGTTGTGTCTGAAAGCTACCGAGAGTTTTAAAAAGTGATAACAGCATTTTTCATTGGCTTTAAATGTTCCACATTGGACCTAGGATCAATTAATCACGGCTTACTATACGCACAGTTACTTCAGAAGCATGCCTGTGCTTCAGCCATGTCTTCATCTATATTTGTCTTTCCTATGCTCTCACTAAGCTCAGTTTTTAAGTTTATTTCTCCAGAGAGTATCTGCCTCATAGCTTTTCATAAACTATCAGTATCATTTTGTTTTTCTCACAAAATCTTTTTTGCCTGGTTTCAAATGACACTGTCTTTTCTGTCTGCTCAGTGCTTACTAAGCTTCCACAGCATGCTAGCTCTCCAGTATTCTAGGCACAGGTCCTTCATAGTTCAACGTCATTAAATTTTCTCCACTGGTTTCCCAAATGAGCTGGATCCATAAAGATAAAATAGCTGTAATAACATTAAGGCTTTTGGGAGCCAAGTGCTAGGCAAAATCAAAATTGCTTAAGCAGGTCTGATGCTGTCACAGGAGGTCAGTAGTACATCTGTGTTATGGGTGGCATATATCATAGCTCTAAGTCTGCAGTCAGGGCTTACAAGTATCAATGTTAAATTAAAAAACAGTAGTGCTGCTTGTGTAGGTTTATTTGTTTGTTTGGGTTTTTTTTAGTTTTGTTTTGTTTCGTTTTTTAATTTAATCCTAGAACCTTTTCCTTTTCTTATTCAACCCTGATTTCCTGCTAATTTCTGCATGTTCTGTCTAGAAATAGATATGCTTTATTTTCCACAGATGAAGTGGTCAAAGGCAGAGAGAGGGCTGTAACCTTGTTCTAGTGCCAAGACATGAAAGTCAATACCTAGATTGGAATTCTTCTCACCTAGTTCTTAATGTAAACAAAGTAGGTGTTTGTAGCTGAGCTGGGCACTCAAGGCTACCTTTATGATCAGTGGAAAAAGTAGGCACTTTAAGTATGTGATTCATCTGATATTTTAAGCATCTATTCAGAATGAGATGGATCATGTTTTTAAGTTCATTGTTGACTTAGTCTCAATTAACAGGAACGTAGGATGGCTATAGGTGACTCGGTCTTAATCATCAGAATGTAGGATGGCTGTAGATGAGTGAATTTAGACAGATGACTCCCATCCCCACACTTTTGAGCATTTCAAATCATCAGTGAGTGTTATGTGAAATAGTCTTTTGAAGGCCTACTCTTATTCCAGCTTCTTTATGTATTTGGACACAGGGCTTTGCATGCTTTCTGGCCTTTTTTCCTTGGAGTGCTTTATAAAGATCAGCCTATTTGGTAACAGCCTTAAAAACTAATTGGCAGTTAATAGGAGAATTAATTGATGGGAATCTGTTAGATATCTATGATCTAACTTTGGCCTGACCAGCTTTGTGATTGCTTGAGCTTTGTTTACATAGGTGATGTGCATGTGATCTGGATCCTACAGGTTTATCTTGTTTCTAGTTCCTCAGCAGGTTTTCAGTAGACCAGACCTACTGGCTTTTTTCTTGTCACCATAGTCTGCACTGTATCTTGAGCTCTTCAGGGAGTGGGCTGCGAAGTATCCTCACATCCTCACATTTTTAGGACAGTTCTATAGACACTGTGTTGGTGAACAAAGAGAGAGGCTATCTGGATTCTGGAGAAAACCAGGACTAAATAAATGTCTCTAAGGAATTTGCAAGAATTAGCTGACCAAAAACCAGCAACATGTGGAAATTTTGTGACATCTGACCAAGACTGATATCTGAGCAATCAGAAAAGCAAAGTAAAAAATCCAGTAATTTCTGCACAGATGCAGAGGAGCTTATCTGCCTTCTAGTCACTAAAATATACATATGTCCTTTCTTTGAGAAATCATATGATCTAAGTTACTCACTGTTCTGAGAAACAGCATTTTGTTGTCTTTACCCAAGATTCACTTTTAAATTTGTATCTCGGCCTTTGAGTTGCTTTGGTCTATATTAGCCCAATTAGCTGTTCTCAGCTATCTGGCACATAAATACATCTGAGAGCTTGTTTGTTTCTTCTTGCAACACAAATTTAGCCATAGTTAGCAGTTTTCCCGAAGGATCACCTTTTGTTCACTTGGTATTTTTCAGCTGGTTGGCATCTTTTAGGAGGGTGATTGCAGAGGCAGCATAAAGATCATCCTTATGGGCTGAGAGGGAATTGGTTAGTTGTGCACATTGCAATCTTTTTAGTTTTCTCTCTAAATTTACCTAGGATCAAAAAAAGTGTGGTCCATTGTTTTTACAAAATTGTCTAGATGTAACTGGGGAAAAAATACACTCCTAAACTGAAAACTTCACAAATGAGAAGATTAACTTGAAGTGTTGAGATATTATATATTACCTTGGCCAGGTTTTCTGTGTTTTTTGGGTCAGCGATTCACTTCTCTCCAAGTTTGAGGTTTGAGAAGTTACTGGGAAAAACATTCTACTATTCCTAGTCCAATGAAGTAAAAGTTACTATGTTTGCACATGAACTATATGGACTTTTGCCTCCTCAACAGTAGAATCCAATTACTATGAATCAGAAAAATAAATCTAACAGGATAGATGCATGTCTTGTGAGAGTTTTTAAGAGGGAATCAGCAGTTGTCTAGCAAAACCTTCTGGTTCACTTGGAAAATAATAGACTTATTCTTTTGTTTGGAAACTCATTTCTTTTCAATTTCATAAAATATGGTGACAATTTAAACTCACTATGTCTTGGTTATAACATATATGTTGCTTCTGCCACTGTGAAGGGTCAGGGTCAAGGTATTAATCTACAACTAAAGCCGTGCAGCTTCTGTGCAGTGATCATTTTGAATTTTGTGAATTTGTGATGCCTGTGATTTTCCACTGGCTTTACTTATATTAATCTGTATGGTTTGCATACTGCCAGGCTGTAGCCAAAGAACGCCAGAAGATTCAGGAAATGGGGCAGGGAATTATTCCATAACTCAGTTATACTTGTCCATAACTCATCTCTTAACAACTTGCAGCTTGTATTTTTTCTAAACTAAAATGAAAAATTGGAACTAGTGTTTAAACCAAAACAAAACTCAGAGTTTTTAGAGGTTCACTAGGACAGAAAAACTGCCTTGCTGAAGCATATTGTACATATTATGCAGCAGTACTCAGTCTTTCATTAAGCTTTATCAGAATTTGTTTAAATTTCGAGGTGTTTTCCATCAGAAAATTACAAAATTGTCTGATCTGAGGGAGCCAAGTTCAACAGAAATTCTGAAAGTCACAAACCTGTAAATGAAGAATTCTGTTTCACACTTTACTACTTGTTTTGGCTTTCTTGTTTTATAAAAATGGCAATACTTTAATAATATTTTGGGCTGGGATTCCACTTACTGGTTTTGTTCTAGGAGTTTTTTCATTCCGTTGATGAATATTAATTAAATAATTTCTGGTATAACAATAAAGGTTTCTGTAATTTGACCTACTTTCTTCTTGATATCACATAAAACTATTTTGTTCAGTATTTTCTAAAAATATATTGTCTTGGTATGTTCAGTCTTAATTTTGTGTAGTATATTGTATTCTCTATTCTGCTTATATATACGCATAATCAGAAGTACGGTATTATTATACAGAAGAATGACAAAATACCCATGAACAGCAATTTTCATTCCTGTTATTCAGTCATAGGCTTACTATCACAGACATGCACATTAAGGCATCTATCTAGGACTTAACACAGTAAATAAAATGAACTTTTAATACAGTAAAAAAATTTTAGCCATAGTTCTAAACAGATGAAAAAATAATCCTTGCTATTGCCATGCAAAGTAAAACAACATTTCATTTTCTGGTTGCATTCAGTCATAGTCACTCTAAATCCAAATACAAGTTAAATAAATTAATCTTAAAAACTCCAAGTAGGTACAGTATTTATAGAGATGTTTGTGAGCCGAAAGGTGTATAATTTGCATTTTATGTAGTTTTGCTTTCTCTCAAGAAACTGAAATGCCCTATAACTTTACTGTGATGTTTGTATTTTTCAATGCATGTATCTGTATTTTACTACAGATTGGGCAACACATTTGGAATCATCTTCTTTATAGTCCTCTTAGTACTTTTATTGCTTGTGCTTCAATAATGCTTTTAGGTTTCAGTTGAAAGTTGGAAACAAAGATACTGGGAAAAGGCATCTGGCCAGTAGCAGGCAGGAATTTTGTCAAAGGCTCCAGGACCACTGGTGCCTTGAATCCAGGTATGGGGCCTTTCTTAAAAAGCCATCCTTTCTCTAGTGTCAGTTGTGACAATTCTAATTTCTGATACAGGTCTCTGCTCTAGGAAGATCAGTCAAAGTAGCATAATTACATTACATATCATGTCAGAGAGTTCTAGCAAAAGGAAAGAGGAAATGTGTGCTATAAAGGGAACTGTACCAGGATAGATATTCCATAGGTCTCCTGTACAGGTCTTGTACAGTCTCAGCTATCTGAAAAGCTAATGTTTCTGCCTGCTGGCAGTTCATCTGCAAAAACTTCAATAGTGTTTACCCTTTCCGGAGATGACTCTAAAGGAAATTTTGTATCTTTCTTTCCTAGCCTACTGATTTGAAATCATAGTTTCAAAATTTAAAGCTTTGAGTTTACTAGGAAGGGTTATAATTTGGATGGGACATGTGATATTGAAATCTTAAGCCTATGTATTTTATTATCTATCATCTGTATCTGTGATCATATGTACTACGGATCAATCCTCTTTTTTTAAAGAAGAGAAGAAAATATTTGGTAAATTTAATATTTCCAAAATTTCATGGTAATAAAAATCCATGAATATATCTAATAGAAAACAGGGCTAAAACCAGAATGTAGGAGGTCATTTAGCCCACCTGCTTGCCTCCAAAGCAGCAGCAATTCTTTGTGTCTTCTGGGCAAATATTTCTGTAACTTTCCTATGATGGAGATTTCATAACTGCTGTAAGCCATTATTCCAAAATGAAATTATTCTTGCCACTAAAAAAGTTTATCCAATATCTAGAATAAATCAGTCCTCATGCCATTCAATCCCATTATTTTTTTTGTCTTACCTACAATGGACGTGGAGGACAGATTACTGGGTTTGTAGCTGTTCCTTAAACCACCACCTTGTTCTCATCTCTTGAGTAACAAACAACAAACAGAACAACTCCAGTTCTGTTTTTCTGCTTAGATCATACTTTTGAGATATTTTGCTGTCCTCTTCTGATCTTCATCAATTTGGTCATTATCTTTTCTGAGGTATGATACCTAGAATGAGCATGAGTACTTAAGATGTTGTTTTATTAGTGCCAAACCAAATACGGATGATTTCTTCTCTCTTACAGGTTACAAATCTTGTTATAAGTCTCTCTGTGAAGTTTGTTTTTTTGTCTGACAGCACTGTGATGTTGATAGGCAATATCTATGTTGTGTTCCATTGTTAACACCAGATTTTTCTCTGAAGTTCTGCAAACTAATCACGATCTTTGGCATCAGCCAATTCTCTCAGTACCATAAAGCAGATTCTGTTAAGCTCAGCTAATATGAAATAATCTAAGTTATCTAAGTACTTACTGACTAGTTATGTCTTTAGCATAAGCAGAGTGTTTACTACGTCTTCATTGACATTAATGGTACATTATTAGAACACAGTAAAGACTAATGCATAAAAAAAGATCCATTAATGTTTTTAGCTTTCTTGGTTTCATTTGTTGAACACTTGCCATTGATTAGGTATTTTCTTTCTTGATTATATGAAGGTATCAACGAAATTATGATTTCAACCTGTGTGTCCCTTGGTAGTTGTATTTTGATTTGTGCCCTTATATGTTTGTGTTATTCTTTTATTTTCATTCTTAGTTATTTGATGTTGTCTTCATTCTCTGCTTCCTGAGTTTCAGCCAACTGAAGAGTTCATGATTTTGCCTAATTAATCTCTTTCTACACTTTCTGGTTTTCATCCTCAATGAGATTTTTGCTTTTGTACTCATTATATAATTTTGAAAAGGTACTAATGCCTCTTCTGAGCTTCCTCTTTGCTTCTTTCCAGTTACATCATGCCTTCTGGTTTTCTGAATTTACCAAACAACAATGGATGAATTTCTGGCCTCCTACTAGCTTTAATTTAATTGCTATTTTATCACGGCCATCTAAAAATGTTGGTTTAGGTGTGAAACATCTTGGGCCGCCAGCCTTCAAACTTTCCTGACTTTCACTGGGAATCAAGATGATTTCAGCTGCTTTAGGAGGTAATGGCCACAAAATAAGCACAAAGGCACTTTTTGCCAGTTTTTTTTCACTGTAAAATTCGCTTAACAAACCTATAGGGAAAAAAGTTAAATGCTTAAGAATATTAGAATATGTCCCTGTAGCTAATTTCCATTTTTTCCTCCCATTGGAACCCTCGTGGCTTAAGAAGCCCTAGTATGACCTTAAATACTATTTTTAACAAATATTGTCACCAGTAACTAAATGGGTAGCTATTTTCTACCACTGCTGTTGTTGAGGGGCCACCATAACTTTTGATTATAGATTGTAGAATGGTTTGGCTTGGAGGAGACCTTTGAAGATCATCTAGGTCCAAATGCCCTGCCATGGGCCGGGACATCTTCCACTAGGTCTTTGAGCAGTGTGTGTTAGGCATGCTGTATTTGAATGTATTTCTGCCAAAAGGTCACAGGAGCAGTATCCAGCATTCCCTGAGATCATAATGAAGAATTTCTGAAGGCCCAAGGATTTTTCAATGGAGAAAGATAGGACACTAAGAAAGCCAGTGAAAAGGGGGCTGGATGCAGCCAAAAGTTTATGCATCTTCCATCTTGCTGTACATTCAGAATCGACTAAGTGATGCATGTAGTCATGTTGGGAGCAATGTTGCCAAATATAGATGTTTCTAGTGTAGTGATGGCTAAACCAGTGAGGTCAGACTCACAGGTATCAAATTCACATACAATCTTACCACTGTCTAAAGCAGCTGCCTTTGTATACATACATTAAAAGTTTTAACTAGATTAATCTGTTAATTATTGTTATTAGAAACTGTCAAACACCTAGAAATAAAAGCAAAAGAGATGCAGGCTTTGCTACATGTTCTTTATAGTTTTGTAATTGTCAGTGGTGAGCTCTAGTATCATGAGAGACATTACACGTACATTTGTACAGAAGATGTTTTACTGATAACATAGCATTGATATGGTTTATTTTAATTTAATTTGTGGATATATATGTTATACCACTACATGGGAAGAGAGGCACATTTTAAACTAAGTCTGTGTTTAATTTCAAGCCTTAAAATTGATTGTTGATCTGCCAGTAGAGTTTATTTTGCATCCAACATATCAGATTTCAAATGGTATAACAACATGATGCAGATTTTATGTCAACTTAATGGAGAGGTAACTATTTCCATGCATGTTAAAATCTATGCTGTAAGTACTGCAAGGCTTACTGTAATGATAGATTCAAGAAACAAAAAATAATTGTTGAAACCATCAGTAATATTTCTTATTTTGTAGAACTGATGCTTCAGCACATATGAAAAATATTTTATTGTGGTTTTACTTTAAAAACACTTAAAGTGGTGCATGCATTTTGGAAGCTGAAAAAATAAAATTAGTATATGTATTTTATATAAAGTTCTATTTCTTGTTGAATAGAAGAGAATTTAAAGTCATTTATTTTTTAAAAATCTGGTCCATATTAGGTGTCATATGCCAACCATTATACATGTAAAATAAGTGAATTATAAGTTACTATGTTATGTATAAATGTAGATTCACCGTAGGAGAAACGATCCTCAAAAGAAGAGATGTCGCTTGTCAGATTAGTGATATAGTTCTTACATTTATGTCAAACAATAAAAAGACAAGTTTTCTCTTTAGCACCTGTTGCAAAATTTTTATAATACAAAGCGAAGTAAATCTCAAAGTCTATACTATATGAAAAGACCACAAACTTCATAAAAGAACAGCTGTTAGTCCTTTTGAGCTACAGAATATTCTGTGTAGTGTTGTAATCATATCTTACGGATTTTTTTTTTAATCATTTAGACTTGAGCTTGATATGTGTGGATAAGCTAGTTTCTCTAGGAAGACAATGTTACAATATTATATTCCCTAGGACATGTTTTCAAAATACATTCTTAAAGCAAGACGTGTTTCATTTTCTTCTGAAGTCAAGATGATGATGACGATTAAAAAAAGATAACATAAAAAATCGTAAGAATCTTCCTTTAGGACACTATATGTTGCAGCTGTTAAAAATTACTCTTATATTTAACCAATTTTCTGTGGGGAAATTTTGTGGAAATCTATTGTTACAAGAAGTGTAAGTAAAAATTATCTATGAAGTGCCATCCGCATACACTTTATTGATTTATCAGAAGTGTTCCAGCTGATGTAAGTTACTGAACTTTATGAAGTATTTTTCTCACATTCTTTTTGGCTGTATTTTCTCACTTACAATTCCCTGCTACATTTACGGAATCAGTTGAAGAGCACATCAAATTTAAAGACTTTTTTTACTGTATTTGTCCTACTGTTTCTGTTTAAATTTAAGAAATATGTTGTAAAAGTTCTGCTTTTGTTAGATCTACTTGTTTCACATTAGCAAACATTATTCAGTTTTTTAATATTCTGTATTTCAGTATGATGTGTACAATTTAGCAAAATATTTTCATCTGAAAAGGATTGTCTGAAAGTTCTTTACAGTTTCAGAACTGTAATTTGAAAGAGACGGGCTTAGGCAGCACAGTTCAGATCTGGATGGGAGCCAAAGCTTCCCTGGAATTCCAGCGGCATGCGGGAGGTGGATATTGTAGTTTGATTTACTAGGTGCTCTAAGTTGTAACTTCCACATTAGCACCAGTTGGCATTGCTCATGCACTCCAGCTTCTGTTGTAGCTACATGGTAGCACAGCCCTTCCAATTTCTGTGCAGCTGGGTTCATCCCCAATTTGATTAATAGGAAATCTATGCTACAGGTTCAAAAGAATCCATTGTTATCATATGGTTTAACTTTCTGCTTACCATAGGGTGTATTCTTTGATCTTTTTCTTGCTTTTAGTCTAGTAGCTGTGACTGAAATAGAGCTTATCTTTTAGAAAAACTTCCAATCTTGACTGAAAAATTTCCACTGCTGGAAATCTTATCACTCTATGTAATTTATTCCAAAGAATAATTAACCACACAATAGAAAACTAGCTCTTTACTCCTCATCTAAATTTTAGTACCTTTAACTTTACATCAGCAAACATCTGTGCTAGACTGTGGAGCTCTGTGATCACGTTCCTATCCTCATAGATTTATTTATTCATTATGAATAAATCATACCTGAATTTTCTTTTTAATAAACTAAATAGTGCTTCTCATATTTGTCTTAATGCAACAATTTTCCAGGCTTAAGGTAAGTTTTATTTCTCTTTTCTGAATCATCTCCATATTTTCACTTTCCTTCTAGAATGGTGGAAAGGAAAATTCAACACAGAATTTCAGTAGTAGTTGCATAAGTGCCTAAAAAGAGGTAATACCTGTGTTCCTATCCAGTACTTTGAATTATACATCCCAAAATTCATCCTTTAATCAAGTGTTACATCTCAAGTTCATATTCAGCATCCCAAGTCTTTTCATATGCTCTGGTTTCCAGGTTAGAACTTCTACATTGGGCTATATCCTGTTTTCATTATTTCTAAGTGTATGACCTTTAAATTAGACATAAAAGAAACTATATTGGGCACATCAAAAGATAACGTATCCCAATAACCTGACTGGAGCAGGAGGTGAGACAGAGTGATCAGGATGGAAGTTTTCCGCAGTTAAAGCTCATCTTTTACACTACAGATGACCTGTCTTCTGATTTCCACAAATGTGGGAGACTTGACTGCGTAACTTATAGTAGTGTGAAACTCTGTTCGTATTCTACCAAGGCATAAGAAACCCAGGACCCTAAATGAATGCTCAGGGTGAAGTAAGAACACACAACTTTCTGCTACTTTCTAATTACTTTCTAATACTCTCCAAGCTGCCACTTGTTTTTAGCTCAGGGAGTTGAAAATTGAATGAGATACATATGTTTTTACTGACCTTCAGTGAAAACTTTTAACTTTCACAGCAGAATCCTTTCGCAACTAGTTCTACTAGTCTGCTACCTCATTTGAAGAACCAAGTCCATTTTTTATATTTTCAACCTTAATCCTACTATACCTCATTATTAAAAGAGATTATATCTGTATTTAAAGAGACATTGGACAGTCAATCACTGTCTGTCATGCTCGGTGCCATTCCTGACACTGTAGACCTCTGTCATACCCTTTCAGGCATCTGTCTTCTAGACTGAAAATATTTGGATTATCTTTTCTGCTCATTGAAAGTTTTCCAGTGCTATAGCAACCTTACTGAAACTGGGGCTGCAGAATTGCATGAAGTTTTTAAGGTATATGTGAACCATGGATTTCTTCTGTCGTATACTGATATTTTCTGTTCACAATTTTTTTCCTAATATTCCATTATGTTTTTTATTTCCATCTACCCTAACTTCTGGATATCATTTCTAATTTTTAATGAACAACTGAAAAACTATAATTTTATCTATGGAGTTAGGATTATTTTTTCTGATGTGCATCATTTCTTGTGTGCTGTTTTATTGCCCTCTTAGGCTTAGCAAGATCTTCAGCAGTTTGTCACAACTGGGCCTGAATCATAATATCACTAAACTTGATCACATAACCAGTCTTTCAGGGTGTTTATAAGTATGTTGAATTGTGTAACTTCAACATAGATCCGTGGAACTCCACTAACTTGTATCCCTTTACTGAACTGACTTTTTGCTCCTATCCTCAGTTTCTAACTCTTTAGTCATTCTTTTCAATCCAGGCAATGACTTTTCCTCTTACAACATTGTGGTTTAGTTTCCTTAAAAGCTATCAGGGAGGGACTTTGTAAAAATCCTCATGGAGTTCAGTTAGACCTATCAACTAGCTTGGTAAATTTTGAAAGGATCTGGTAACAGATCCATGGTGACTCTCATGTTGTTTCAAGAATATCATATTTAGACAGATGTCTGCTAATTCTTTATTATGATCTGCCAATTTGTACAGATATTTGGCTAAAAGGCCTTGGATAACCTTTGAACTCTTTTCAAAGTTGATGTCACATTTTTTGTTTCCCAGGACATTGGCAACAGGGCAATTTGAAGTAAAAGGGTAAATGCCACTTTTACTGAATCAACTATTTTACCATTTCCTTTATAACTCAGTTGAATACTGTATAATAATGGCAGTTTGTTACTCTTCACAATGTCAGAGTTTTTTAATAAAATCTTCCTACCGTGGCTTCAGTTTCAAAAAAATCCTCTGAAATGTCCACAATAGAAGATACACATTGGAATCACTTTGGTTTCTTCCAGAGTGAATACCAGTGCAAAGAATGCAAGTAGCTTCTCTGAAATGTCTGTATATTCACTGCGTGTTCTTTTGCTATCTGCAGACACTCTTAGAAAACTCACAATACTTGACTGCCTAATTTACTAGACTGTTCACAGCAAGCCATTTTAGTCATTTGTCACACTGTGCTATTCTTTCTCCAATTTTTGTGCCATTTCCAGACATAATCATAGAATTGCAGAATAGTTTGGGTTGGAAGGAACCCAAAGTATCATCTAGTTCCAACCCCCTGCCATGGGCAGGGATAACTTCCACTAGACAAGGTTGCTCAAAGCCCCATCCTCCTGGCTGTGAGCACTTCCACATATGGGGCAGCCACAGCTTCTCTGGGCAACCTATGCCAGTGTCCCACACTCTTTTAGCGAAGAACTGTTCCCTAATATCTAATCTAAATCTTGCCTCTGTCATCTTAAAGCCAGTAATTCTATTTCTCATCAAGTCTGTGTTACTTAACACCATAGAACTGAAATAATCTAACATGTTTCTTATTTAGTAGTAGTTTAACTAGTACTGTTGAATAGGCTATGTTTTATATTAAATGCGGTTTACTCATTTGTTTATTATTTGTTTATTTTAGGGAGGTAATCCAACAGCAACTGTGATTGCACTGTGTTCGATGAAAGATTTCAATCTGGCTCACGAAACTTGTCAAATGGCCATCAGAGACATTGGATGTCTTGAAGTGTTAATTAATTTGCTTGATACAGAAGAAATTAAATGCCAGGTAAGTAGCTTTGTCAAATACAGCAATGAATATGTCTTTTGTATTAGAATATTTTTTCAATTTCCAAAGTTATAGAGTATCAAAAAAATGGATTTCTTATTTCTGCATTTTCTTGATTTAAAGGATTTTTTAGAAAAAAAAAATCTGTTTCTTTTACTTTCAGTTTCTTTCAGTTTCTTTCTTCTGATTCAATTTCACAGATAAAATGTTTTAGATAGCTCATAATTTTAAATAACTTTTCTGTTTGTGTATACTTAAATAATGTTTAACTTGTTATTTTCCATTATTTAGATTGGTTCATTAAAAATCCTGAAGGAAATTAGTCAAAATACCCTGATCAGACATGCAATTGCAGATCTTGGGGGCTTAGAGATTATGGTGAAAATATTGGACTCTCCGGATAGAGAACTAAAATGTTTGTCAGCTGAAACAATTGCTAATGTTGCTAGATTTAAGCGAGCACAAAAGACAGTTAGGCTGCATGGAGGAATCAAGAGACTGGTAAGCAGACATTAAAATTTATACCCTTTTCATATGCACATTTTTGCCCAAAAAAATGTGTAATGTTGTCTACGTGATTCTTGTGGTAGTCTTCACCATAGTTAAAAAGCAGTATAATATCAAACTTTCCTGTAGATAATTAAAAAATTGTTTTTTTAGGTTGGGCTGTTGGACTGTGATGCAGTGGAATCAACCAGTCTACCACCGTACCAAGCAAAAGATAGTGAAATGGCACGTTGTGGAGCTTTGGCACTCTGGAGCTGCAGCAAAAACACCAAAAATAAAGCAGCAATCCACAAAGCTGGTGGCATTCCCTTATTAGCTAGATGGCTCAAATGTTCACATGCAAGCATCTTAACTGCAGTAGTGGGGACGCTACAAGAGTGTGCCTCAATGGTAAGTAAACACATGGAGCTGCATTATTTCTAAACATTAAAACAGTTGGCTACTAAAAGGCAGCATGCATTTGACTTAAACTAGGGCAATTACCCATCTGGAAGTTGATGCTTTGTGTGGCCAAAGTGTTTTGAGAAAGTCACAGCTTGTAATGAAGTAAAGACAACATCTTTTTTATTTAAAAGGCTAGGAGTTCTTTGTGAGAGAAAACATATGGAAGTTAAATCCTTAACCAGCTTTATTTTTCTTCTGGTTTGGTTTGGTTTGGGGTTTTTTTGTTGGTTTTTTTTTTTTTTTTCATCAGACTTGACAAGTTTTACAACATAAGTTGCTATATTCTGGTTAATAAGTAAATTTAAATTCTGCAAAGCTAACCTGCAGGTGTGGCCAAGAAGATCCAATGCAGTGCAGGACAGTATGGTTTACAATGTCCTTGTGAATTGGGTAAGATGATGTCTGACCAATTGCAAAAAGAAGAAAGCAATATATGTGATTTTTTTGCAGACTGCCTTGGCAGGTTTCACAGGTCTGAGTATATTCAGTTTTTAAATTTGAATACAAGTAGTTTGTACCATTGCCATATAGAATGAGTGGTTATTTTTCTTTTTGTAGACTCTTACTTGACATTAAGGTAAAAATTATACAGAAGTTCTCTTGGTGAATTTGAAACATGGAAGACATGATTTTTCAAAAGATTTTACATTTTAAAACATTTTGTATTTTCAAAATTAGCCTCCTAAAACTGCACAGGTTTATGCATGCTTCATGAGACAGCAACCTGGCAGATTTTAGTTTCAGTAAGTCTTTATTGAGAAGTTTTTGAGATTTCTTATTTGGCTGAATTTGGAAGTAACACTAAATGCATCTCTTACACAGATATTTTCCCTCTCTTAAATAATAGTCCCCTGTTACAATGCCTGTGGGTTAAAATTTGGAAGAAAAGATAACAAAAAAAATTAATTCTAAGAACAGTTTTTTCTAACCTTGTTCTAGGAATAAATCTGTTGAAGTGAGTGGGTACTTCATGATCCCATTTTGAAGCATCTTTTTCTTCCTTGACTGTGAGCAAGGAGTCTGGACACCTTTCAAAATATACTGAATTCTGTTTAAGCTAGGTGGCTACAAAATCAGCATTGCAGCACCTGGTTTTAAATGTGATTTGAGCACTGCAGAGAATTTATGTATTTGATTAACTTACAGCACAGAATAGTTATTTTCAAAGCAATGCAGATGATTTGTGCTTAAAATATAGTACAAGGCTTCTCAGTATCAAAGCCTACAATTGTAGCACTGTATTATTACTGTGACTAGTATTATTAACTGTTAATATGCAGGATTTAAAAATGCAGTTTATCTTTTTAGCCTAGTTACAGACTTGCAATAAAGACAGAAGGAATGATTGAGTACCTTGTGAAAAATCTGCGTAGTGAACATGTGGAGCTTCAGATGCATTGTGCAAGTGCCATATTTAAGGTAATTGTGTTGTTATAATCAGTAGATCAGTTCCAGGATTAGCCCTTTGTTTTCATGTGGTTGTCAGTCTTAATATTTCTAGTTTTACTATTTCTCTAATGTGTTTATAAAAATGTTGATGGTCTTTGGATAATTCATATGAGAATATTTTAGCTGCATGTTTAATATTGTAATTAAATTCCTAATTGGTCTTCTTGTGTACAAGCCCTAAATTGCACAGGTAGCAATGGAGAGAGGTAGGGTGTACGGTACAAAAAGCGGCTTTATTTTTTTTATGGATATTTTGCTCACAAAGTGGACAATGTGACAGTATAAGCACTGCTGCATATATAGGAGCATTTGTTGTCAAATTCTCTTAGTCAGTTGTTAACATATTCAGATACTTTAATATAATATTTATATTTTGTTCTGTATTAGCTTTTACTAGTTACAACATAATACACCTAGCTTTTGAAGAAATAATTATAACATTTCACATTATATATATATTTAATTTTTCATGTACAGTGTGGAGAAGATAAAGAAACACGTGACCTGGTTAGACAGCATGGAGGTCTACAGCCACTATCTGTTCTGCTTGCTAACTCTGAAAACAAACAACTTTTAGCAGCTGTGACAGGAGCAATCTGGAAATGTGCAATCAGTGAAGAAAATGTGGCAAAGTAAGAATTTAATTTTACATTATTATGTTTTGATTTTATGGGCCTCTATAGTTTTCAGAATTGTTACGTCGTGACCCTTCAAAAACATACTTTAGAATATGTTGGGCTTTCAGCTCTGGTTTCATAGTGCCACCTGACCTCATCAGATTACAGTGGAGATAGATAGCATTAAGTTCCTAGCATCTTAAGAGTCAATGGGGACAATTGGTGCCTCAGTTAAGATACAGGACACTGAGTCAGGAGGGATACTAGCACATACTAAATGTTTAATACATAGGTGTATCTCATATCCCCACTCTCTCTGTAGTTTACAAACCAGAATCACTGCCGCATGGTAGAGAGAGTAGTTAGCCCACTTAGAGTTCAAGTTTTATGTCAATAGACATAGAGCAAATTATGTCATTCTAGGGTAGATATCTAATACATATTAGGTTCACCTACTTTAGAAATATATACTGGAATCTAAGATAATTAGCCCAGACACCTCTCTCCTTGACTACGAAAGAGGCTCAGAAAAGTATCTCAACCTGTACACCCAACTTGCAAATAAATGGAATTAACTGATGAGAGTCTACTGTAGGTACTACAAGTACCTACAACCTCTCAGCATCAGGGTCCTGAGTGATTATCTGAGAATGTGACAGCAGGAGTTACCAACCTCCACCTTTCATGCAACAGCCTAATGATTGAGAGTTCTCAGTCTTCTCATCTAAAATTAATGTATCATATTCATTCACCATACCTCAAAAAAAAAAAAAGCCTGCTTCACTGGAGTGTATGCTAGGTTTCCTGCTGAAGTTATGCTGCTTTGTACAGAGGAATGTAGGATTCATAGGCTGGAGTGCATATCAGTAAAAGGTAACCTCTTCCTGCAGCCCTAATTTTAGTGTACTGTGCTGGACTAGCAGATATGATAGACAACTGATGGATAAAAATCATGAAGAATGTAGTAATAAGGGTTTATAGTATGGCTTTTTACTGTTCTAAATGAGTTCCCAAGCTGTTGGTATACAAAGCCATGGTCTTTACATACTCTGCTGCTTTTTGCATTCTTGACTGCACAGTAACCTGTTTTTTCAGAATGGTATATTCTTTTCTGTGGGCTTTGAGTATCTGCACAGAGAGATCCTGGTTCTGGATCAGTAAGTGATGAGATGGACTGAATGACTCCCTCTGTACTAGTAAAATAAACTGGGCTAAACCTTTCAGGGTTAAGGCACTATGTTATGTTTCTCTGTACCGTTTAACATTTTATGACAGTCCCTCACACAGTTTGGCCGGTGCCAGCAAGTGCTCCTCCAGACAATGCCCAGACACTGCTTGAGAACAGTGCAGGCAACAGATTGTTTCCATTAGGCAGAATGGGTGAGGCCACCCTGAATTGTGAGGGTAAGAGATTTTAGCCATATGGATGCTGTGTTGTGCTTGTTCTCCTCAGGGCTAGAGAATGAGCCCCCGCCTGTTTTATTTATTATACTAATAAATAGCTGTAGCAAATAATTCTGCCAAACAGATTTTTGCTGGGCTACTCATACGTCTTTGGCAAGTGCTTGATGCTCCACAAAGGTTACTAGCCAGGCACAGCACCAGGCTTGAGCTGAATTCATGTATCATGTAGTGCTGAGTCTGAAGCAGTAAACTATCCAAACTCAGGATGGGAGGGCACTGCAGGACAGGAGGGAGGATAATATGAGAACACATAAGTAGATCTAGAGGGATGAGCTTGAGTCTGGCATGAAGCTATAACTATCGAGCCCTGCTGGTTCCTGCATGTATCTTCAAACTACTCTACGGTATTTCCTATACCTGAAGTACATTGCCGAGATGTCCTGACTCAGCAGTGAGCTGGTACAGGTGCCTTGGACTAGCTAGCTCAGATTCTGATTTGCATGCAAGCAGCCATGCTGCTTCTGGACACAAGATGGCCCGAGCCAACAGCTCTGTCAGAGCATAGCCTGCCCATTGCAGAGCCAGCTCATACCATTCCATCTGTGAAGCAGCGGATGTGTAACACAGATAAAGTATCCAGAGAAAATCAGGGTATTTTTTTTAAATTGTTTTTTTGCTTTGCTGCTCTTTTTTCATGTT
This sequence comes from Coracopsis vasa, assembly GCA_026283785.1. Classification (NCBI taxonomy): domain Eukaryota; kingdom Metazoa; phylum Chordata; class Aves; order Psittaciformes; family Psittacidae; genus Coracopsis; species Coracopsis vasa. The sequence goes on from JANHGB010049781.1 coordinate 27,144, forward strand.
GTTGATGTTTTCTCTTGAAAAAAAGAAATATTTCCAAGTTATAGCAAACACAGAGAGAAAAATTTCTCTCTAAGCAAAGACTTGAATGATGAAAAATGAAAGTTTCTTATTCCTGTTATTGTTATACTGATAAATTGTTATACTGATAAACCAGATTGGAAAGATTAACTTTTATTGAAGCAGTTCTAGTTCTGCCATCAAAATATAAAAAATATTATATCTTCTGTATGAAAAAGACACATGTACAACTGATTGTTGGGGCTGTTCAGCCTGGAGAAGAGAAGGCTGCGTGGTGACCTCGTAACAGCCTTCCAATATCTGAAGGGGGCCTACAGAGATGCCAGAGAGGGACTCTTCATCAGGGCCTGTAGCAGTTGGACAAGGGGTAATGGCTTCAAACTAGAACAGGGGAAGTTCAGGTTCAGGAAACAGGAAGGAAAGGAAACAGTTCTTTACTGTGAGGGTGGTAAGGCACCGGAATAGGTTGTCCAAGGAAGTGGTAAATGCCTTATCCCTGGCAGTGTTCGGCAGTGTTCAAAGCCAGGCTGGACAGAGCCTTGGGCAACCTGGTTTAGTGCAAAGTGTCCCTGCCCATGGCAGGGACATTTGGACTAGATGATCTTAAGGTCCTTTCCAACTCTTAACTATTCTATGATTCTATTACTGCTGCTGAGCAGTGCTTACACAAGGTTGAGGCCTTTTCTGCTTCTCACTCCACCCTACCAGTGAGTAGGCTGGGTGTACACAAGAAACTGGGAGGGAACACAGCCAGGACAACTGCCTTCAACTGACCAAAGAGTTATCTCATTCTACGTAAAGCTGGGGGAATAAGAAGGAAGGGTGGAAGTGTGGGATATTCAGAGTGATGGTGTTCGTCTTCCCAAGGAACTCGTGATGGAGCCCTGTTTTCCTGGAGATGGCTGAACACCTGTGTGTGATAGAAGTAGTGAATTAATTCCTTATTTTGCTTTTGTGCGCAGCTTTTGCGCGCAGCTTTTGCTTTATCTATTGCTTTATCTCAACCCATGAGTTTCCTCACTTTTACCCTTCTGATTTTCTTCCCCATCCCACAGTGGGGAGGAGTGAGCAAGCAGCTGTATGATGCTTAGTTGACAGCTGGGGTTAAACCATGATAATATCACACTTTCAACAACTGAAATAGTTTATCTGCATTGTGATTTCTTCAACAAGCTAATCTATATACAGAAATTAAACATTGTACTTCAATTATAATGGAGTACAATGTAAACCATATTATAAAATTAAACTTATAACAGTAACATACTGAAAATGCCAACTTTGGTTTTATGCTGTTTTTTAGATTTCGGGAATATAAAGTCATCGAAACTTTGGTAGGACTGCTTACTGATCAGCCTGAAGAAGTCCTTGTAAATATCGTCGGAGCACTGGGAGAATGTTGCCAGGAGACAGTAAATCGAAGTACTATCCGTAGATGTGAGGGAATACCACGTCTGGTGAAATTACTTACTGGAACCAATCAGGCACTACTTGTGAATGTCGCCAAAACAGTGGGAGCTTGTGCAACAGAACCTGAAAGTATGATGTAAGCTTTTCATATTCATAGTATTCTAAATTTTGAAGGAAAAAAAAATAGTAATTCTGGCACAAATATAGTCATCCTAATCTGATTTAAAATCTGACTTTAAAGGACTTGACTTTTTGTTTTCCACAGGGATGTGTGGGTTAGTTACATTCTACTGTAAAATATGCTATATGTTTGATAATAATAATAATAACAAAGGAAGTATGTAGAATGTAAAGCTTTTGCATTTTGTGGAAAATCAGGTAAACCTTTAGTAAACTGATTTGTCTTAAAGTTAAAATTCAAAGTCACAGAGAACCATTTTGAAGTGCTATGTAATAGATTCCTGTTTTGCCTTCTCCTTTTACATCTGTTCTCACATCATAAATAATAGCCTGAATTAGAGAATTTAATTCTAAAAGGAAATGTGCACATTTGCTGTCATGAAAAATACTTCTAAAAATTTTAAAGTAGAGTATTATTTGTGTTTTATCTGTTTCTTCCCTTTCCATCATTCCTATTATGAACTCAGACTTTGTACTTTCCTCACTCTTATTGCTGTGCAAAACCAAAGAAAAAGACTCACTTTTTACTGAAAGACTCAGTGCATTCTTTGATTTTTTTATGTAGATTTGTGCAAATTAAAAAGATCCTTCAGTTTCATGATTGTTTCAGATAAATGCTGAGGTTGGCATTTACTGTGCTTACTGTTCCCTTACAGGGATATGCACTTCAAGATTCTCAGCACATTTCTCTCCCTGTACATAAGGAAGGTCAGAGAGTTTTATTAAGCTCCTCCTGTTCTGATTTGCATAATTCACTTGATATTCATATAGCAGTGCAGGGAATTCCTTTCCTGAATAGGGCTTTTGTTTTCATGCTTTGGCTGTCACCCAGTGGCAAAAGGCTAGATGGTACACAACTGTAAACATGGGTTGTGTGAACAGTTAGCCATGTAGCATAACAGTATAAATAAATGAAATCACTTTCACGACATACCTTACTAAAAATCAGCCTTTGGAGTATTATATTAACCTTACAGAATTAGTGTTGTGAACCAACTGAGAAATTTGAATGCCAATAAATACAAATTTATATTTCTCAAGCCTCAGAGATACTCCAGTACTCAGGACTGTCACTTGTAGTGTCCAGTATGGATACTTTCATGCTGGAATGTGGTCAGTATAAGCATAAAAAATAAAACATGTTGCTAAAATCGTGATAGAACAAAGCCCATCTTGTTTTTAAGAAGGGAAGGTTGTTTGAATCAAAATTTTACAAAAAAAAATTTTACAAAGTTTACAAAGGGTGAACGAAGGAATCAAATGTCAAATTTGGTTCATCTGAAAAAATTCTCTATTGAAGGTTCTCAACTTTTAAAATGTTTTTAAAAATATTTTAAAACATTGACAAATAAACAAGATCTTGGGTCAAGAGTAGAATATACTTTATTACTACAGACAAACTGTTATACAAAAATTATTATTGTTAGCAAGACTGTGACACGTACCTGGGGGAATGGTTGGACTTGATGATCTTAAGGGTCATTTCCAACCTGACTGATTCTATGATTCTATGATTCTATTGTGCTGGTTAGACTTGTAGTACTCGGAGAAATAATGCTGCTGTCTTTTCCCATGGCATGATTCATCCAGGTATGGATAAATTTGATACCAATCCAGCAAGGTATTTAAAACCAATACGTAGTTAAAACATTTGACACCAGGGCATTGACACCAGACACTTTTCACATATTTAATGATTGCTTGATTGAGAGCTCTGCCTCTCACAGAGTTAAGAGCACCTCACCCCCCCCCCAAAAAAGGGACATCCATTCCTCTCCCTTCTCCTCCTCTCACATCAGTACAACAGGAATTGAAATTGTAGCTCCTCATCCAAACTACTCTCCTTTTTGGGAAGAGTCAGTGACCAAAGACATGAAGACACATAGGTTGTTTTATGGAATTTACAGAATTTGGGACTAAAACAATAAGTAGACTTGTTAGAAGCTACTGCAGAGTTCATTCTCATTCTGTAAACATTTTCTGAAGTTCTTAAGCGAAAGGATAGATCTTAACAAGGATGTGGAGATGTGCCAAGATTGTCTTCTAGAAAGAAGCAAAGCCAGGCCACTTGTAGCCTTGAAGTATATACATGATACTTAATGATGAGTGATGAGAACTTCCCATTGCAGGTTGGTACTTTGCTGTTTCTGGTGTTCCTGTTTCATCTGGCTGGATCCCTATTACATTACTTATTTCATAATTACTTATTCCTCCGAATGGCTTGAAGGTTTCTAGATAAGTTGTTCTGTACTATTAGCTTTTCTCCTGACAAATTTGGCTGGTGGGTCTTGAGGCTTGTTTTCTTTGTCATCTGTTACAGACAAACACTGTTTAAAGAGTTACTTTTTTTAATTTAGCACTACAGAAATTCCGAAAACTATGATGATTTTTCTGGATTCTGCTATCATTGACTTTCATACGTAGTATAAACATAGAACAAAGCAGGAAAATCTAAAGAGAGTATCAAGCCCTCATAAAGATTGAGAATTTTCAGATATATTCTTACATTTTATTAGCCGTGTGTTTAACAAAGTGGGGCTTACAGACTAAATATTCAGTTGAGCAATCTCTATTTTGAATGTGGTTATACTTGCAGCAGTAGGTATGTGGAAACCAGACAGACCAAGACTGGTGCTCATGTAGTTTCTGTGAATAATTCAAGGGTATATAAGGAAGACAATGGGATTAATGTAAGAAATTGCATAATAATATGGATTATAAAAAAAATTGAGATGCATTCTATGAAGCAGTGCAGTTAACTTCTGAGAGAAATATTGTACATTTAGCGTATGTTCCATGGAGGAAGTCTACACTGACAAAGAGGGACAAGTAAATAGGCAAAGGTGGATCTACAGCTTCTATGTCTATGTATTTTGTCTCTGCCATGTTTACTAGCTGACACTTTAACTTCTACAGCTACTGAGTGGAGGCTACAATAATGTTACTTTTCTGTACCAAACCTTTACTTTAGGGCAACTTCAAGCCGTTAAGTGATTCTTATGGACTCTATTGAGCTATGTAAATTAAAGAACAGCAGCCAGCTTCTCTCATAGCAAAAAATAAGTGGACGTATTTTACGAAAAGCATAACTATGTGGCTGAACTTCCTTACTGTTGTGTGGACAGCATGAAGCTGTTCTGCATATGCAAGTCTGTTGTGCAGCCACTGGCAGGGATGCTGCTGCATACATCTTTTATGTACATTTGTCTTTTTGAGGAACTTTTTACATTACTTATTACTAAGAGGACTAGTGGTTATTCTTTAACTGCCACTAGATTATCATTTGCCGTTTTAATTTGAAAATCCATAGACTTCATCTCTAGCATTCAAAACTAAGGGTTTGGAATCTTACAAACTAAAATGTACAATTATTTTAGCCAAACAGATGGAGTTTGAGTCATTGGTATATAATGCTATTTATCAAATCAGTCCACAGTAACTAGTGAAAGTTTTAAGAAACATGATAAATTGTGGTTTCAAAAAAGATGAGATTACATTCTGCCAGAATTAAACCCTATAATCTTACAGTGAGCACAATACAGAGTCAGTATAACTTTGTTTATTTACATTTGTATTTGTGGTCTAAATTGGCAGGCAATTAAACTAGAGTTCTCAAAAGTTCTGGCAAATAACATTGTAACAGAGAAAGATGGTAGATATGACAAACAGATGTCTAGGCTGTGTGTATGTATGTGTGTTTAAGAAATTCATGTTAAAGTTTCTACTGGAAATGTTCAATATTAAGTTTGAATTTGAGAGATCAGTACTATTTAAGATTAACAGCTTTGCTACTTTCAGATAGATATAAAAAACCCAAATTAAATTTCTAGAATTGTGACCCATGTCTTGCACAGAGATCTCATGATGTTCAGTTATGTCATGGTATCACGGTTCTTAAATGAAATTAAGTGAAAAATCTATTAAACAACTGTTGATTGTAAACAACCAACAAAAGTTCTTAAAAAAAATATCTTGTTAAATTATCTGCACTGGTCAAATAGCAAATACTAATTCCCTGTAGCCTACGCATTACAGAACTCTCTAAATGGGTTTTATTGTATTAATATTATTTGTCTATAAGACATATTCTATGTACACCTTACATCAGCTGTTCTGAGAGGATACAAGGAAGATGGTTTGTATATACCTTTTTTTTTTTTTATATACCATGTTTAACACCCTCCAGTTACCTTTTTGTAGAAGTGATGTCAGCTGCGTACTCCTTCACCTGTGCTCTAATCCTATCTGACCAGCGCAGGAATACATGATAGAAGCACCCTTTCACTCCAGCTATTTCTAACTGCCAATACAACTACTCTTGGTTATTTTGAAGGAGCAGAATAATCTACGCCTTGTTCTAAATATATAAATGATCAAGTATCATATATAATTATAAATATATCATATTTATATATATCATATTCATATATAATTATAAATATATCAATGAACAGTCTATGACAAGGCACAGAGATTTGAATCAGAAGAGGCCAGCTGGCCATCTTGGTCCAGGTCTACTGGGAGATGCCTCTGTTCTGTTAAGGTATAGAGCCACAAGAATTCAGAATCTGGCCTCTTGCTTCTTAACTCTGCATATTTATGTGTTGTTGTGTTACTTATAGTGAAACACCAGACAGCAATTACATATAATAAAGTTTTTATTTTTACTTTAGGTGACTTTCATGCTTGTTAAGATTTTGCCTACTAATAGTGTTCTGTACATTAGATACATTACATGCATACAGTTCAGCTGTTCTATAAAGCATTTAAATATTTAAACTGTAAAATATTGACATTTTTACTATCAACTAAATATCACATTATTTCAACTTATATGAGATTCCCTTCAGCTTTCAAAGAAAATGCTCCATATCTTTATTAAAAGACCTGTCCTTTAACAGTCCTGGTTGCTTTAATGCAGATTTAACTGCAGTTTAGTTTTATCATCATAATGTCAAAAAACTACCATAAAATATATCATTACATGAATGTAAACACAGAGTGATTAATGTACTAGCCATGGATCAATACAGAACTGAATGCCAATGATAGTAAATTTTAAGGTATATTTGCATGTATTTAATGTGATAAGTAGTTTTATTACAGCATCATGCTAATAATGTTATAATAAATCTGGGGAAGATACAAAAGTCATATACAAAAGCAAATAAGAATATTGTTTAGCTTATGCCATCAAAGCTGAAATTTGCAAGATATACAGGTATATTTCCCCATCTCTTCCTCTTTTTTTGTTTATTTCTGAAGACATGAAAATGTGTATTTTTGTCCATTTTAAAAAGGACTTTTCGCATAGAAAAGAAACCAATGTCTAAGCACTTTTATAGAGGAAATATTTTTCAGGGCCATTTATTTTAGTGTTTCCTTTGCTTTTGTAGCAGATACGCTCATTTAACACCCATTTTCTTCATTCGCTACATTTTGTAGTGAAACCATAGAAATATTGAATTCTTCAGCAGTGCTTTCTTAACTGGCAAATATATGCTCTCAGCAAGATAAAAAGGTTTGTGCTTGTATGGTGATTGCACAACAATATGAGAATATAAGAGCACGGTTCTTTTCATGTAGAGTTCTTTTCATTTGTGTTAATCTAGTGTAACTGAGAGAAAGCAGTAATCAGCGATGAACAATGTAATTTGGAGATTTGTTTGTTTAGTCCGTGCTGGTTTTTAGTTTGATTTTATACATGTTGAATGGTTGGAGAACTACACTTTCAGATATTCTGTTCTGTTGGGTCTAGGACAACTGGTCTTTCTGGTCTACAAGCAAAAGGCAGAACTCTTCTTAAGAAAATGAACCATAAAGTAAACCTTTAAAAACTGAAGAGAAAACAAGAAATCTGAAGAGAAAATGAAAGTAAACTTTAAATTGAAGAGGAAGCTTTTGAAAAAAAAGTAGAAAGGAAAGATAAATCAACCTAGAGTTTGTTTAAGTATGGTGGAAAAATCTGAGCTCAGTGTTTGGCTTCTATCTCTTGATTTTTATATACTGGTTGGAGCTGGGTCATTTATATGTAGCCTCTCTTGGGAGGAAGTACCTCATGTTGGTAAATGGTCAGTACTCTGCTTGACTAGGAGAAAGATTCATGGGTTATTTTTTAATTAATTCCAATATAGGAAAAAAATTCCTTGTGCTTTCTGAAACGACAGGGAAGTGATGTTAAAATTGGTTAAAAGTGTTTGAGGTTTGGAGGGGTTGAAAAGCTTGTTTCGAAGCTTTTATTTACATCACCATTACTATCTGAACATGTATATGTAATTGCGTGGTTTGTGATCATGCTGTTGTATTTTGTTGCATTAAGACTTCTGAATTTGTCATTTGAATGACGTTTTCCTTGCAGCTGATTGGGAGCTGAGTATAATAAAATAAGCTGTACTAAAATTAGCAGATCTTAAAAAACTTATAGTATCTCATCTTAACCATAGTTTTGTGCAAAAACTGTTATTTTGAAAAGCATTTTTAACCAGTTTGTATGAAAGCATTATGAATAAAATCCTGTGTTATTTAAGTCAGAGTTCATGTCTGTAATTATTATTTCTGCTTCAAATGGTGATACAAAGCTGATTTTACTATTGGTTAAAAAATTTCCTGGCAAACCTATATATGCTGAACACAAATGTGATGTTTTATCTGATGATTTTAAGCACAATTTGTATTTAGATGTATCTTGTATTTACAATTAAATATGTAATTTTTTACTCTATACAACTGGATTTTTAATTTGAGGTTAGCCATTGAAGGTGTACTTGCTTTTCTTCAGCTCATCTGCTTTGGGTTTAACATATCTTTTTGAAAAAAAGGCATGTTTGTAAAGGCTATTAAATATTGTTTCACCTTCCTTTCCATGTAAGGTATTCATTCACTGGACCCTAATGTGAAGTTATGATCCCAAAGCCTGATTGATATGTAAACATAACACAGATGGTCTAGAGATGATTCTAATGATAATTCATTTTTCAGCTAGTCGCAAAGATACTTTGATTACAGTGTGTTTAAATAATTATGACATAGTATTCAGTGTTAGTCTTGCTGGTAAGGAGCACACGGGGAAACAAGTTACACGTTATTCATGCCCAACAAAGGATGCACTGTGGTGTGACCATTTTAATTTCTAATGCTAGATTAGAAACATAGTATTTTAAAGTATGTCATAGAGTAAGGTAAATACATTAGGCATAGACTGAATAAAAAGTTAAGTGCATAGTTTTGGGCATAAATATTTGTTTTGGAAAGTATTTGTTACTATATGAAAGAAGCCAGTATGCTTGAATTCAGATTTAACTTTGCATGCCAATCGTTAAAAAGTCATATGCTTGTTTTCATGTTTATATGAGTCCTGGTTATAATATAGTTTATCTTCTGTAAGAATTTTGAATGACAGTGCTGAGAAAAAAGTAAACAACATTAATGAGATTTAGTTAGGAAACATATTCTGTCTTTACATCATTTGTTCACACCCATTGGCTATAGTAAGCGATGTTTACTGAATATGTTGGTGGCGATTAGCTGACTATACAACACAAGCACTTACATAAAGTAAAACAGTATGTTAAAGAAAATCATACCAATACTTCTTAAAGCAGTGTTCCAAGCAAACATATTTTAAAAGTTAACATTGTCTACTCCATAATTAATTATCTCTTAAATATCTCTCTTCTTTTTTTTTTTTTTTTTGGTCTGTTTCTGCCATAGAATAATTGACCATCTAGATGGAGTTCGTTTGTTATGGTCATTGTTGAAAAATCCTAATCCAGATATTCAAGCAAGTGCAGCCTGGGCTATTTGTCCTTGCATTGACAATGCTAAGGTAAGAAAGTATTTAAAGGAATAGTTTTGTTATATATATCCCCATATATAATGTTTATATTTGGATTATTTACAGCAGTACTTTGCTGTTTGCTTTTTACACTCTCTTCATTTCATTCTGATAACTGCTTACTAAAATGATGTATTCACTTCTCAAAAGTGAATAGTCCTCCATCTAGCACTCATTATAGCATTCTGGTTTGCCTTCACAGTTCTTACTGTATTTTCAAAATATATTTTAATAACTTAATCAGGACCTAAACTGTTCCCAAATGAAGCATGCTGAAAATCTGATAATGCTGAAAACAGATTTTTTTTTCTACTCACAGGCTATGAATAACAGAGATAGTTGTAGTTGTTCTTCACTATGAGGTGCTTCAGCTATGTTCTCAAGAGACCATCATTCGGTTTCAGAGCGTATTTCAGACTCGGTGCCAATGTAATCCTTAGATTTTCTGCTCAGACTGCCAAAAAAAAGTGCCAGTTGTGAATAGTGGTTGTTGTGCAGGTCAGTTGTACACAGAAGACTGAGCTATTCAGTTGTTTCATGTCAGTTTCTAAATAGAGATAAAATGGCAAGTATAAGCTGTAAGTCATCTGCAGTGTATTCTTACCACTGACTGACCTGTGGTAAAAATAAATGGGGAAGGTTTTGTTTCCCATTAGAAGTTTCCTAGAATACTAAGTAGTCTTTTATCCAAAATCCCAGTACAGTAATATCTTCCATTTCTAGTTTGCCTCCATATTTAATGCAACTTTTGCATCTTCTCTCTTCTGTACCACAAATATATATTCTTCTACGTGTCACTTGAGATCCTGACTATGTAAAAAATGGAAATTCCTTCAAAGTGCTGGATATTGTTTGCAGGCAGTGTTTCCTATTTGAAACTGAACACTGTAAGGTTGCTTTTAATTTATATAGATGGATGGATGTAGATATAGGGATGAAAGTATTGTAAGAACATGATTTTTGTAATGATATTGTAATGATTTGTAATGATATTACATGATATTGTAAGAACTTGATTTTTATAACTTAAGCATTTTCTATTTCTTTACAGTGATTTTTAAAATGCAGCTTACTTGCCATGTTTCAGAAATGCTGGTTATCTCCCCCTCCCCCCCCTTTTTTAATGTACACTGTAGTATAATAATTTTTTTTTTTTGTTGCCAAATGAGGTGTATACATTTCTCCTCTGTCAAGATATGACTATACCTTCATCTCTCTTGAACAATAATCCTATATAACTGAATGTTAAAATATTACGTGATCTCAGTGCTGAGGTAATACTTACTATGTGTAAGATTCTGCAACCTGTAGTGCCAGAGTAGAACTGCACATTTCTAGAGCTTCCACTAAAAGCACAATCAAAGACAGTTACTGAAATTATAGACTACATGGATTTTTGTCTTGGATTTTACTTTTTTTTTCCCTGGGGGTATTTGATGAGTGTAAGCTATGTACATCCTTAGTGTAGCTATCCTCCTTTCATCTCGCTTGGCTGCCTGCCCTAATGCTAATCTGTGACCCCACAAAGAGTTCTTTGTGTGAGACTAAGGCAGAGTGGTACACTGAAGCAAACCTACCAATAATACCCTTTCCTCTGACACTGAATGGAAAGAAATATGTATAAAGCAGTGATCATAGCCACACTATGGAAGTGCAGTAACTATTTCTATCTGAACAAAATTTTGATTTTTTTATTCAAAGTTAATAATATTCAAGAACTTACATGATCTTCCAAGAAGCACAGTTTGGTTTATGCAGTGCTTGATTCAAAAGCAATAATAAGTTTATGACTTTGAAAGGTTTATGTGCATTCTGGCTTTTCCAAGCCTGTACTTGGGACTGCAAACCATGTTTCAAATAGCTGTGATCTTGGAATCTGGATTTGTTTTCATTTTGTGTTCTTTTGTGGGAGTTGTAGTGGATCTCTTTTGTAGTGTGGAGGTTCATTGACATAACAGAACTTGTTAGTAGTATCAGAAACAAATTTTTCCTACAATGTATTACAGCATCCATTTTCTGCACAGACGTTTTCTGTACTTATGAATACTTAAGTCCACCTTAAAGGTTAATTTCTATAATATTTATAAAATCCTAGAAGATGATCTATCATAATGATAGGGCTGTTGTAGTATGTGAGTATGTGATTCTCTGTCAAGCATTTACCATAATCTGTTTCAGATTAGAAAGTCTCCCATTTCTGTTTTACTGTTAGGAGGATAAGAGTCACAAAGGTCCAAGACCTGAATTCTCAAGATGTTTAGATGCTAGCTGGTTCTGAGCCTTTGAGTCTAACTAGTTTGCCTGCTGTTAGACAGGAAGTTAAATTTGAAAAGGGAATAGAATCCAAGTTCCAATAGCCCTAGATTATGTATGTCAAGAGTTACAGTATGGTAGCTGATTCAATGTACTTCCCATAGCATAGAATCGTATCAATGTGGTATAGCTAAAGAACATTTTTTGTTACAGCAATACGATACAGGTTAGTGATATTTGATCCATGATAGATCTGAGACTTTTTAAATAGAGGGTATAAATTGTACACTGTAGGACATAAACTATTACAGCCCTGACAGCCATAATATTGGTTTGGTATCAGTCACCACTTCTGTATGCCAGGATTAGTTTTAACTGGTTTTAGACTTAAGAATTTATTGTAGAGTGAAGATCTTATGGGTAGGCTGACAGTGATATAACTTGAGTGGTACAACTCTCCTAAGCAAATTTGCACAGCACCTAAAAGTGCTACTAGTGAGTCTTAGACAAATTTCTCATTATTTTGGATAAATTAGTTCATGCATTTCTTTAAAATGTAAGACTTAAGTAGACAAGGATGTCATTTGTTCAAAGGGATTATCTTAATAGGAGCAGTTTCTTATTAATTAGTTCCTTACTTCCAAAAGGAAAAGTTACTACTGCAGGCACATGGTAATGACAAAGTGTAAGTGCACTGTCCAAGAAACACAAATGATTATGAAAAATGGCTAAGAAAAGTCTACTCAAGTCTGTTGATGTTGGAACAGCAATATTTGGTTATGATGCTTCTTTGAAAAACAGTGTTTATAATGTTCTCGCAATGTACATCAGCCCAAACAGAAAAAATTTACAGAAACTCTACAAAGATGTTATTTGGGCTATTATAAAATTCATCCAAAGGCATAGTGCCAATAAGAGGAGCGCTGCCAACTTGAGTTTGTATGAAAATACCTATTTCCTCACAGAGTAACCTTTAAATAGAATGTCTTGAAATAAATGTAAGAAAAAGGAAAAGGAAAAGGAAAAAGAAAAAGAGAAAAAGGAGAAAAAAAAAGAAAGTAACAGAAAAAGTTGTAGGGGTTATTTTCCATCCCCATATTTAGTAGGTTTGGGTACAAACATTAGGTTAGGAATGGTAATGTCAGGCATCATATTTTTTTCTGTCTTTTGTTGGTGTTTGCGTATCAGCTTTCAACTTCCAGAGTTATAGCTATAACTGTGAAGGCTCTCTTAAAGAACTTCCGGAAGCCAGTTACATATAAAGTCTATCAAAATAATTTAAGTAAACAGCCTGAGACTGGGGATTTGTAAGAAGAGAGAGAGAAAGTTACTCCATTTTCTTAAAATGTACTTGTAAAATGACATCTCACACTTTTCCGACAAAGCATGATTCTCCCCCCACCCTCCAAATTATTGCATCCGTTTCACCTCTGCAGTGGAATTTCATGGGTGTGATGAAAGATGACCAGCCATTTAAAATTGTCCGTGTATTTCCTACGTATGGGGAAAAAGAATGTCCATGATGACACGAAATAAAACAAAAAGCCCAGAATCAAAACTAAAGTAGGTTTAAGAGGGAAGGGTCATGAGATGGGTATGTGTGGAGGTCAAGTAGCCTTCATTACTGCAAAAGTATTATATACTGAGGAAGTGACTTCTACTGGAGCCAGCAGTCTGGAGTTAACCTGTGGGTGGAAAATATGCTGCTGATGACCCATGCTATTTAGGATTCTTACACAGATTTTGCTTGTTATGGAAATTTTAACATAACCATATGTATAAAACCACAGAGAATATTTCTCTACTAAAAGTAACAAAGAAATATAGTTGAACTTGGAAATTCTTCTGATATTTAACAAACAGTAAAATCATTTGCTGTTTTAGATAAATTAAGATGCTTTGTTTACACATTTTGCTAATTTAAAACTGTAGTGTACAAGGATCAGTCATGCCCATAATGCACACTGTTGTTCATTTGGTTTATATTTTAAAAATTTTGCTTAAATAGTACCAATACATTTTTGTTTACGTACCATTCTTTGGTTAAGCCTATAATGTCAAAATTCCCTACTTGAATATGTACAGCATTTTCCAGTTTCTTTGTTTTCCTTGCTATGCTTCTTGCAATTCTATAAGAAACCTTGGCATCCCAAACTCAGTGTTTTTACTACTTTCTTTCTATTTTCCTATTTGTTTTCTCTAGACATTAGCATTTTTAACATCAGTCATACCTACTTCTCTATATTTGATCTAATTTTTATGCAGTTGTTAATCCCTGATATCTGGATGTAGACTTTCCCAATGATTAAGCATTTGTTATGAACTAAACTTCAAAAAAGTACTATAAGAGAGGGAAAAAAGGCCCCTCAGGCCTTCCAGAGCCCCAGAGTCTTTGGAGATTTAGGAAGCCCAGGATGCCGGACCTGGCTTCACGAATCAATTGCTGGCTGCCTTTCTTTCCAGCGTACATGCAAAATCAGCCTATCCAGTGATTCTTGACACAGGCTGCCTAGTTTCGTGAACCAACTATCAGGAGTTGTTTGGGCCTCCTATAGACACATTACCCTGGAGATCCTGACTGGACTGACATAAATTGCCCTGAGGTGCTTAGTGTCTGCAAATATAGGAGTCCAGTTCCTGTAAAAGACATAACCTGAAAGCTGAGAAGCAAAGGGAAACTAAGAACGTAGCCCATATCTTTGTCATTGGGGAGCCTCAGGTCTTAAGTTCCATGCAAAGCAGCTGCCTGAGAGCTTGGAGACCATAAGAAGCCAAAAAGCTTAGGAGCTCCTGGAGACCTGGCTTTCCAGCTGTTTGGCAGCCCATCAGGCAAGAAGTCAGGGATTCTGTGAAAACCAGAAGCCAAGCAGCCTGGCAGGCTACTCACCAGCCATCTGGCTGACAAGAGAAAAGATGAAGAGACATGTTGGTAATTTAGCTTGCCTTTCTGCCTGGTTTCTGTCAAAACTTTTCAAGAAGTCGTTGTATTCTTATGGAAGGTTTTGGTTCCATTCCATTAGCATTTTCTGATGGAATACTGTTCCACTGGAAAATATTTGACCAGCTTTCCTTGCAGTTAGTTTATAATAGCTACACATGCTGGTCAACAGCTTGTCATGTAGCTTCTGTACTTTTAAATTATACTCGCTAATTGCATTTTAAACACCTGTAAAAAGTTTAAACCCCCTCCTCCTCCCATTTTTCTTTTTCATCTTTTCTTTGTTTTTCTTTCTTCTCCATCTCACTTTTTTCCTATCTTTACCCTCTCACTTGCCACATGGGACTTCCATAGATTTTAAGGCAAGAAAAGAGCACGAAGATTGTTGTGTCTCATTTGCTGCATAATATAAACCAGAAAATTTCAAGCAATCATTTTATCTAGCACACAGAAGCTTTTGATTGCACTATAACGTATTTTATGCTTCATGCTTGTTCAGATTCTGAGTGGTCTGTAATGGTAAGTGGTATATTCTGATATGATTGCTTTCTTATATACCACTCAAATTTATGGAACAATGCCAGAGTTGCAAGAACACAAAGAATAATTGTTATAACAGCTTATTAGTTTGTATTGTCACTGCAGTGATTGTTTACCTAGGCTGTCCTCAGAACATTCCAATATTGCTGTCTTGCATCTCTACAATATTAAGCTACATACGTGTCCTGTCCTAGTGACCAGCTTTACTGGAGACACTGTGATGTTGTTCAGTTTGAGGGTGTAAACAGAAGCAGGTCAGAAGTTTCTGAGTCTATAATGTTGGCTGTCCTACACTTGATTCTAACCTTTGGCAGATGTGTGACCTACAATTCATTTTCCTCTATGGGTAAAATAAAGATGTAGTGTACCAGATTTAATCTCTAGTAATTATGGATGATAGTGTTTAAATCTGTCTGAATTACAGTACCAAAAACAAAAATACACTTGGCAACCAGCTAAACCTGTCTAATAAGGGCATTAGACCTTTTTATAAGGAGCAGTGAGGTTTTGGGGAGCGGCTCTCAGTCATGTACCCTTTTGTCCTTTACTGATTACCTTTTCCCCATAGGAAATCTTGCTAAGGAAGATCATCTCATTCTTGGAAACATTCACTATGGCCTGGAATCTGTTTGAACTGATGCTGGTGGGCATTTGGCCTGCTGATCCATACCCCACCCTCACTTTGGTTTATAGGACTTCCTATTCTGGCAGAGACACTACCCACATTGAGTTCCGCTAGGAATCCACTGGACCTTTGCAAACTATTGCAAAGGGCCTTTGCAAACTTTAATAGGGGAAGTTCAGAATAGATACAAAGGAGAAGTTCTTTACTGGGAGGGTGGTGAGGCACTGGAACAGACTCCCCAAAGAAGTGGTAAATGCTCCATCCCTGGCAGCGTTCAAGGCCAGGTTGGATGGAGTCTTGGATGACATGGTCTAATGTGTGGTGTCTCTGCCCATGGCAGGGGGGTTGGAACCAGATGATCTTAAGGTCCATTCCACCCCTAACTATTCTATTATTCTGTATTAGAGGTGACTATCTCATGAACATATTAATAATTATAAGAACGGTATTAGACACTTACTTGAATTCAATTCAGTCCAAAACCGATGGAAACAAAGCCTAGCTTTTCCAGTAATTCAATGTTATCTGTTTCTCATACTTCCATTATTAAAATGCTTTTCAAAATAATCTAACACAAATCATGACATTGTCTCTACCGTGGCCTCGGAGGACCTTGATAGTAGTAGTTACACTGCTTCTGTGAAAAAATTTAGATTTTAGCATTTACTCAGGACTGAACTTCAGTGACGGGTGAGAGGAGGGAAAGGAAATGTAGGTGTAGTCCACCAGACTGAAAAGCAAGGAAAACAATAGACAAAAGGACTATTAGAAGTTGCATGAGTGAATATATGGACTTCTTTTTTCTCCCACCATCTTTTTAGAGAACATGCATTGCATGCTTTCTTGGGCTGTACACTTGGCTAACGGACTTTTCTTTTGTTTCTTAAAACTATGAATAGCAATATACTTGCCAAGTATTTAACTGATCAAATCCTGAAGAGCCAGGAGTAAGGAATTGTGTTCTTCTGGGCTATGGAGTAGCACTGGAGCCATGTTAAAGCTACTCGGCTTTCCCACTCTGGCTTTAGCTGCTTCAGTGAGGTGAAGAGGACAGGAAAATCCATGTTGCTTGTCTGCTGTTGTTTTCCCAACACATTGTATTTTCCCAACACAGTAGAAAATTTGTGAGATGTAGTGAGTTAGTCTCATCTTACAAGATGTTTCTTCATCTATTCTGCTACAGTGGAAGCCTCCACAGCTGTATAGGCAGGAATAAAATTAGCCTTTAAATATAAATAAATTGGATTAATGTTACCATTGAGTTGTTTAATAAGAAAAATTAATAGAAACTTCATTATATAAATTGTGTGTTTCCCTTTTAATTGAACAACTATAGTACAGAAATTTACCTGTTGCATTTCTTCATTTTGAAGTTTAGATTTCAGAGTGCTTTAGGATGCTAAGTGACTCAGTTGGCAATAGGGAATGGAAATGGACAGCTTCCTTCATTGAAGAAAACGTGGTTTAAAGATGACTCTTGATAACTAAAATTTATTTGCACAGCTATACCATCACTTTTTTTTAGGCAAAAGCAATTCAATTTGACAAATTAGCTTTGACACATTAAGCTTTTTAAGAAGCTCTAAGAGTGAAATACTACTTGTTTTTAGTGGAGAAACTTTCATCTTTACAAGTGGAGTATTTTTAAAAATAAACACAAAGTGTTTTTGTAATACAGTGTTTGGCTTTAAGTCTTTCATATAAAGAAACCAGTATTCACTTTGGAAAAAATAAGAAAGGAATTCAGTTACAAAAGAATTCAGTAATTCTTTTACAAGAACTGTATGTCTCAAGTTTGAAGAATTTTATTTACTTAATGAAAATAACCACAAAAAAAAAATGACAAGAGAACTCAAAAATCCCAAATGTTTTCCTTGTATAAATACTGTGAAGATCAAGTGATTTTTCCAAATCTGTCTTTCTGAAATTATCGTAATGTTTTCTGTTCCTAATTAAAGAAAATGTGTGAAGCTTGTCTATCTTACAGTATTTCTGCTCTTGGCAGAAGCTAATGTAGAAATAAGTGAAAAGGAAAATTAACTGAATTTTTTTAGCTGTAATAGTCATGCAGTGATTAAGGAGTAGCAGGATGAGGCTGTTGTTAGCACAACAGGTAACTGTTGCCCTCAGAATTCATGCTAGATTTTTTTTTAACTGCTTGAGACTGCAAATTCCTCTCTTTTAATGCTATTTTTAAATAAATAACATTTATCGTACTTTCTGAGGATAAAAACCTGCTGTCCTCTAGTTAGAAGACATGGGCATGTGAAGTAATGAAAAATCCTGTTATCTCTTCCTGTCTTATTCAGCCACTTAAAATGTAGTTAAACAATCTGTATTTTTTCATATCTGTCACCTCAGGTTAAATATTGCATTAAAAGTTATAAAAATGATGGAGATTTAAAATGAACATATTTCTTGTTAATGCAGTAAAATGCGCTTGCTTCCCCTCATCCCCCCAGTTTTTAGAAACATTTTTATTGCTTCTCTAAATGTTTGCATTTGGCTTCTTATTTTGTTTATCTCAGGAAATATTATTGTTAAAACAGAAGCATTCAGCCTATCATTAACACATGCACTAAGGTGTATGCAATAACATTATCTGGTTTTTTGCTTATTAGTGATTTTATCAACATTTTTATCTATAAAGGGTGTTTCTTAGGCTTTATTCTTACCATACCATTTTTTTCCTGCCTAACTAAAGCTGATTAGCCTTGTTAGGACAACTAAGAAGTAAGATTTTGGCACAACAGGTAAGGTGAGAAAAGAAATTACCTAAATTCACTTAAGTGCATTTTCCTTTTCTTTCAAATTGTTGTTTGTATAGCTATATATGAAGATGTACTCTAAGCTTTTCAAAATACTGAAGTTTGTTGAATGACTTCATATGTAACATGTAGACAGTATCAGGTTGGAAATGGAACACTTTCGCCTTCAATTGCAATAGCAAAATCATATTATTACCTAATAGCAAACAACCCAGACTTTGAAACAATGCCATTTATATATCTGCAGTGAGGTTTAAGGACTACAGGTAAATATGAATGCTCAACACACTCTAATAGCCTGAAATGACAAACCCTTTGTGTTTAGAACACAACTTATTACTCTATTTAGAACACAACAATTAATTTAGAAGGTGGAATTTAAAGATTGTATTTTTGCATGTGTGAAACAAAAAAAGTAGAAAAAGATTTCCAGAGACAAGTTATATATGATTTTCTTCTGTTATGTTACAAAAATAAGTATAGATAAAAATGCCTGAGAGTATCTGGAAACTAAAATCACAGAAACTACTTTAGGTTTTATAGTATGAACAGCTATATGATCATTAATACAAGAATATGCAAAGAACATAGATTCAGAAGAATTAAATCCAGACCTCTGCAATTACAGGCACAACTTCGTATAATTTCTTCTTTAAACATCTTTAAGTATGGTAATTTTATATAATAAATACACATTTTTCAGTAAAAAAAAAACCAAACCTCAAAACAACCCAAAATCCCCCCCAAAACAACAACACACACCCCCAGCACCAGCAGAAATTCACAGTGCAAAGCAAGTATGTGGTTTTGCTAAATGATGCCAGAAAGATTGCATTTGTTGTTTAAATTTCTTTGAGGGAAAAAAAAATTGTACGTAACATAATGGATTTTAAAGCTCTCTTTTCAGTCCAACTTTCTTTTCATTGTTCTTCAAATTTCTTGCTTCTTTGTTTTTCTCTTTGTCTTAAGCAGACCACCAGACTACACCCACAATCACATTTGGGAAACTTTCCTGACATGGTTTCTGCAGTTGCCCTCTGCTTTTCATCACTGAAGGTTCTGTCCTTGTGTTTAGCTGGTTTCACAGATGATTATTGACTCTTTTCTTTTACTTACTGCTGAATTGTTTATATATTATTCCATCAGTTTAATTGGACTGTACTCCTTTATAAAATGTGAAAAATATAAGCTTGTCAGGAAAGAAATTTAACAAATAGGGATATAACCACCTGGAACAAAAATATGCAAGGTAGGAAAATATAAAATGTACGTACTAGTTCGTGAAGATGGGATACAGATTATCCTATCTCTTCATGAAACATCTTTCAAGAACATGAATAATACACAGATATCTGAACCATGCTGAAAAGCAGAATCATTTTAATGTATACCAGGGCCCCTTTCAGCTCTTAGACACTTCTCTGTAAAGTTTACCTGTTGAACAGAAGCCTTTCTCATTTGTTGAGCTGTTATTTAGACACAAGGTAATGAACACGTCTGTAGTAACTTTTAAATAATTGAGCTAAATTTAAAATATTTTCTTTCCGTCTCCTGTATCTAGTCATGTAACTGTCTATCCCTTTAATATGTATGGGTAAGAAATTTCTGTGTAGCAATCTTTTTCTGAAACCCATTACCTACCACCTTTGGTCAAATTTTAATATTTCAAGATGGACATGAAAACTAATTCTGAGAAATACTGTTTTTATTCAGGTGATTGTAGATACATTTACATTGTGGTATGCATATGCTAACAATGACAGAGAAGCATTTATGCTAGTGTATTCGTGGGAAACACTGTAAGCCCACCTACCTTTACATGTAGTTCACATGGTAGTAGAAGTGGCAGAGCATTGCCTTTCCTTCTCCATTTCTCTCAGCTGCTTTTCTGAGTCACAAACCTGTATTGTCCTTCCGCATAAGCATTTAAATTTCTAGAAGAACCTCTGGTATATGTTCATTCTGGGTTTTATAGGACTTCAGCATGAAGTTTGCTCTTGGGTACTACTCTTTTTCCACATGCTTCAGCTTCTGGTTTTGACCCTCACACTGTATGCCTTTAACCTCTCCATTCCAATCTCAAGAATTGCACTGCCTGTGGTGGAAAATATTTTGTTCCTGATGGGCCTACCCACTGCTTGTCCTTTCTGTGAGAAGGAAACATCGCAGCTAAGAGCTCTGTATAGCATTTAGACCCAGAACTAAAAAAGATGAACTGCATCATCTTCTGGATTTTTTTTACCAAATCCATGAACGATCTGGTGGATTTGCTCAGCAAAGCTAACACAATACAGTTGGACACTACTCAATTCATAAATCAGCCCCCAAAAAGAAATAAATATAATCAAACCCATTCTTGGTCTCAGGGTCACTCCCTAGCCCTAGGAAAGTTCATACTGTCCAACTTTGCACTTTCATGAAGTCCTGTGACCTTTCAGTCCAAAAGAATTTCAGGAGAGTGTCTGGTAGTTTTTGTTGAAAGTTTTGCTATTGACCTGTTGAAGGAAGCAGATGAAAGTAAGTCCACTTGCAGACTTTCCTTTCCGTCTCTGCACATTCACCATCACTGATGTGCACAGGCTAAAATTCCTTCTACAAAGTTGCTGCTAGTCATTTGGCCAGCCAGTTTTACTCTTTCCAGTGTAGTAACAGTTTAACACCAGGCCATCCAGTGCCATTTGCAGATGTGCCACCACGGTGACACCAAGAATCTCCTGTCACCTATTCTCTATTCATGTTTTCAATACCCTTTTTGAAGGGTATGATTTGGTCTCTACTGGCATACTTCTAGTAAATAGTTCCATAAAAATTAGATGACCATCAAAAAACACCTGAAGTTCTTGCCCACAGTGGTTTCTGACTCATATATATTTTGTAATCAGTAGTCCATGTGCTTTTTTTAAGCCTTGTGTTTTTACAGAAAACCTTAAGTTAGCCATAATTAAGTCATTTGCTAGTTTCTATATTCATTGGACAAAGTACTTCA
This sequence comes from Coracopsis vasa, assembly GCA_026283785.1. Classification (NCBI taxonomy): domain Eukaryota; kingdom Metazoa; phylum Chordata; class Aves; order Psittaciformes; family Psittacidae; genus Coracopsis; species Coracopsis vasa. Next base: position 48,696 of record JANHGB010049781.1, read on the forward strand.
AGAGAACCATTCATCCTTCCAGATCCATATCTGAAAGGTTGAAAATATAGCAAAAAACGCTGGGCTGGATTATAGATTGTATAAAGAAGTCCTGATAAACCACAAATATCTATGCTTAGTAGAGAGATCCACTCAACTAAAGTAACTGGTAGGCCCATTCAAGTAGAAATAGTGATTTTTCCAGATGACATTGGAATACTTGATATCCTCAGGTTAGGCACTTGAAGTTCCATCAAATCATAGAATAGTTAGGGTTGGAAAGGACCTTAAGATCATCTAGTTCCAACCCCCTGCCATGGGCAGGGATGCCTCACCCTAGACCATGTCGCTCAAGACTCTGTCCAACCTGGCCTTGAACACTGCCAGGGATGGAACATTTACCACTCTTTGATAAGTGACTATGTAACTTAATCAGTTAAGAATTTGTGCTTAAACAAAACTTAGAGTTATACCCCACATACTTGTAAGGGTACATGAAGTACTGTATGCTGTGTGTCACTTTATCAGGTACTGCCAGTTCCTCTTTGCTTGGGGCAACAAAACGGGTTCCATACCTGTTAATTCAGTCTCACACTGCCAAAGCTGCTAGTTTTCTCTGTTTTACACATTGACATGCAGACTTGTCTTTGATAATTTGAGTTGAATAATAAATACAAGACTGTGAGACCAGCCAGTGATCTGTCAGAACAAAGATTCACTAACACAGTATTGTTTCTCATACTAGTCCATAAGGAAGTAGTCTCATACTAAGTCTAAGGAAAGGTAGAACAGGGCAAACTTGTAGCTATGGTTTCCTCACCCGGATGCTCTTCTACCTTCAAGAAATCTGTGACTCAGGAACTTTCCAAATCAGAGAGAATACTTTTATACTGAATAACCAATAATGGATTCTTTTCCCCTATGAATCTGTCTAGTTATTTTTGTTAATTTAATAACGTGTAAAATTCTAACAGCCACTGCAGTCCAGCTCTGAGGACTTCAATATCTCAATTATGCTTTGTTTGAAAATAACTGTTTTGTTCTGAACATGCCACCAGCTGATTTCATCTGATGCTCCCTGTTCCTCTCCTAAAAAGAGAGATCCTTGTATGTCTTTTCCATTCTACTCAAGATTCTATATAACTCTATCAATCATACCTCTTCTCATTTATCTTTTATTACCTTGAATGTCCTAGTTGGTTAGTCATTCCTTCTACAGAGCAGTTCCCTATCTTTTATTATTCTTGTTGTCTCTAAACCTTGTTTAATTTTACTATAACTTTTTCAGGATGGAAAAGGTGGACCACATCTGCATTCTGTGTTCAAGATCAGGAGTTTGTGTCCTTTAGTCACATTTTACATTGATTGCTCATACTCTGAGGTGCACCATGGTTCTCCCACAGTTGTTGTCATGACTTCTGTAACCTTCCCTCTTAAATATTCCTAGATACTCATTGACACTGCTACCAGAAAATAATATTACCAATCCTTTGTTTTAGCTGTCAGACTTAATATAGGAAATAAAAGACATGAGAGCCTAAACAGGGGTGTCTGTTTCTTCTTTAGATGTCCTAAGGTATGTGTGGCACCCTTCAGGACAATGTAATACAGCAGATAAGGGTGATTTGCACCATTCTGGAGTGACAGCTTGAGGCTATAAAGAATACCTTGCTTAAGCATGACACTTGTGGTATCTAAAGTCACACTAGGTAATCTTTATTTAGGCATTGAATTTCTGCCTAGCTGGTGGTGTGTAAGACAGTCTAACTCTTCTATGTCAACTAAGAGAGCTGTGTTCTGAATTAATCATATTTCTTGGTGAACGAAGCACAGCAATAGCTGCAGTTGTGACTATATCGTGCCAGTCTCTTTTTTAACGTTTGCATCTATGTACAGATTCAATATTTAAAAATAATTTTTCTTTTCATTTTCATTAAGGATGCTGGGGAAATGGTTCGATCTTTTGTTGGTGGCTTGGAACTGGTAGTCAATTTGCTAAAATCAAAGAATAAAGAAGTTTTAGCAAGTGTATGTGGAGCCATTACAAGTATAGCTAAAGATGAAGAAAATTTAGCTGTTTTAACCGATCATGATGTCGTCCCTCTGTTGTCCAAACTAGCAAACACAGTAAGTAACATCTAAACATACTATACTAAGTATATGAACTTCTTATGACAGATTGCATTATACCCAACTAAAAAGTTATGACAAAAGCAGAAGATTCTACAGCAGCTGCAAGGAAGAGCTGTATGTAGCTGATGTACTTTAGGAATGAAAACACTCTGTGGCTGGTACTAAAACTGCTTTGGAAGATGAGCTTATTTTTAATAGCCCTTGTTGCTTAGTACTGCTTTTGAGAGATTCAGCTGCTGTATGAAAAAAGCACAAAGGATAGAGAGAGCAATAAATCTGAACCATGCAAAGAATCTCAATGATGGGTCTCTATGTTCAACTTTAATGCTGATCTTACCTAATTTCCAGTCAGTCTAAAAGCACCTTTGAAATAATGTAAAAAGTCACAGCACTTCCTTTAGAGAGAATAGTAAGGAACTACTAGCTCCATGCCTTACAGCTTTCATCAGTTTTTAATTCTATTGCATAGGATGCCTTAAAGACGTTTGAGAATGCAATTCTGTTTTTCTAAGAAATTCTTGTTGTGTTATGTTGTCTTTAATGTATTAAATTTTTTTACCTTCCTCAGAACAATGACAAATTAAGACGTCACTTAGCAGAGGCCATTTCCAACTGTTGCATGTGGGGGAGAAATAGAGTTGCCTTCGGAGAGTCCAATGCTGTAGCTCCTTTAGTACGTTACTTGAGGTCAAATGATCCATCAGTTCACAGAGCTACAGCTCAGGCTTTATATCAGCTTTCAGAGGATCCCGACAACTGTATCACCATGCATGAAAATGGAGTGGTGAAGGTGAGGTGGAATTTTTTTCTTATTTGGAGTTCAGATAATCAAACAGGCTTGGTATGGTCAAGAGATCTTTCATTTGAAATAGTTCTTGAATATGGCCGTGTACCTCACATTTTCTGAACGTCATTCTAAAAATATTTGGTTGAGTAATGAATTAGGGAACCATATTTTAGTGCTAAGGATACTTTAGTTAGGTGATTGTTGGGAATGAAAATATGTGGACATTCACCTCTATAGTGCATGACTCTGACCCGATCAGTAGTGACATGAGTTACATCAGCATTTTGTTATTCCCAAGTGACTTGTGCAAAAGAAGTTGGGTTATCTTAATGGATAGTTGCCTAGTATGGCAGAAAGTCACTTAGGAACAGAGAGTAACTGGATCTGGGGACAAAGCAAGATAGATAGAATAATACAAAGGCTTAGTTTACCAGCAGTTGTTTAAATGAATTCTGCAGGTACTTATAAAAATTCTTATTTTAGTGGTTAATTATGAGCATCTTCTGCAAAGACCTTACTTTAGAAAGAATTTTTCTCTCAAAAATCAAAAAAGATTTGTTTAGCAAAGTTTTATCTCTCTAGTTAAAGTCAGAAGAATTATTCCTTTGGCAGAGGAGAGATAAGGATTATGGCCTTAGAGGTGGAGATGATAGAAGTTCTTAATTTTCATAAACTTCCTGAAAAATTCACCATCATACAGACTTTTCATTTTACGTTGTGTTCAGGTAAACATATTGAAAGTAAGAGTTGACTTACGATGCAGTGTTGTTAATGTTGAATTTATGCCTGCAGTAATGATAGTGCACTTTATTGTGAGCAGTTTCAATTCTGGCACAGGGATAACATGCACAGAAAGTCTAATGCTTCAGGGAAACATTTACTCTGCATGAATGACACAGTTCCTAAGAGCTTGAACAGCTCATGAGAGACTTTCTCAAAGCATTGTACTTTCTGACCATTCACTGAGCAATGTGTATATACATGTTTCTGTCCAGGAAACCAGGAATAAAAACATATAGAGAAAGAAATTTTGGCCAGATTCTCGTGTTTCACATTTTGCCACTGCTGTAAACAATATTTGCTAATCACAAAACAACAGATACATGCACACAGTTGTGAGAGAAAAAGTGTTCCAATTTTTTACCTAGTTGTAACTTCACCCAAAATACATTCAGTTTTCTCAAGCAAGAGTATGTGACAAAAAGGTTGGGAAATAACTGGTGTATATCAGTTGCCATGTGAAATTCTGAGTAGATAAACACGGTGGTTTTGGAGGAAGTTTAGAAGCACAGTTTTATAAAGTTTTTCATTTATGTTCAGTTCCACACTCAATGTTCTTATGACTGGGAATGAAACAATGGTTATGATCTGTGACGGATGAATCAATGCTTTTTTTCTACCAAACACCAGAAAACACTTTCTCTTTCTGAAGTAAAAATTCATGGCTGTGCTGGAAAAGAGATTTGTATTTTCAGAGACCCTGTAATGACATGTGGGACACTAGAAAGCAGGAGAAATTTTTAGATATCAGACTAAGGAACAGGCTTTGACCTGAATTCAAAATTGGAGATAGCTGTCCACAGACTAAGGGAGAAGAGAAATCCAGTGGGGGATTGGCAGTTTATAGCCAAGATAAGTAGGAGTACCAGGCAATGTTCTTCACATTTAGAATCTGTCACAATTAGAGGGAAGAAAAAAAGGAAAAGTCACAGACAACTGGAAGCATCTAGCCATTACTAGATTCTTCATAGAAGCATCAGAAATTTTCTCTTAAAATGTTGCTGTTGAAAAAGAACAAAGTTGTCCACCTATAGCTGACTGCTGCTGAAACCTTAGAACAATCAAGCTTGTTCATGAAAAATATCCAACTGTCCACTAAAGAGCACAGGATTTTTTATAGGGATGCTCTTCTGAGATGAATTGTAGAAAGACTGTTCTGCAAGGCACACACAGATGAGGAAGTGTAACTATTTTAGTAGTGAAAAAATTGTCTAAACGTGTTTTAAAGGAAGAATTCAAGTCATCTGAGGATCCTGAAGGAATATTTAAATAATTGTCCTAGAGACCGTGTCATTGTGTCAAACTAATACTAATCACTAATACCAGTGATTCTCTGTGTCACACTTTTTCTTGGTTATATTGGCAAGCTATAAATTGGGATATGCTTCTGAAGTGAGTGAGGATAGTGGTGTACATAGGCATTTATGAAATTGCTAATACTATACCTTCTAAAAGACTTCAGATATTTAAAAAGATTCAAAATATATACAAGTGAAAACCATGAAACTGATTATCCCTGGTCATTCTTACTTTGCAAATGAAGAAAGATGAAAGGTAATCTATCGTGGAAGTTAATTTCTGTTGTTGTGGAAGTTAATTTCTGATTTCTAAGTAATATGAAGGATTTGATTTTGTGGAATATAATTATTATTTTTGTGTGAAGAAGGCCTGGGAAGTTTGAATGGCCTCATCACCTACAGAGTTTAGACAAGTCTTTTATTATGAAGCTAATGAGACCTCTGCAGAGAATATTAAGTAATGAAGAAAATAAGAACAAGGGAAGATAAACGCCCACAATCAGGCTGTGGAAGAACAAAATTTGTCGAAGTCATAGTTGATCTTAACTTTAAATGTTTACATTGTGGACATGCAAATCTGCAATAGTCACCCAAATTCTTAATAACAATCAAGGAAGAGGAATAGATTCTTCACTGTGTTCCATCTTTTCTAAGTTTGACATTTATGCAAAGGTAAGGCACCTCAGCCTCTGCTGGCAGTATTTTCTGGTCTCCTTTGGCTATCATGGGAGTGCAGGTTCAAAGTTCAGATCTGCACAACTATATTGTAGGTATCTGTTTAATAGGGTGAATTCCATGCCGAGGCAGTGGAGAACGTGTTTAAATGAATATACAGTCCAGTTCATTATTAGATAGGAATTACAGAATTCTGAATAGTAGCGCAATATGAAAGAGCTTTTAAAAAAATAATTTATTCTTTTTCTAGAAAAATACAGATGAGATGCATCTATATGCTATGATGGTGACGAAACACTATCTGCCCAGCAGTAACTGAAGCCCACTTTGAACATAATCTAATGGAGCCAGATGTTTTTAATTAGTGAATGTAACTAACTTTGAATCCAGGGATTCCAAAAAAGATCTTTGGAGTATTAAGGATGTATTCCTTTCATCTAACTTTGGCCACTTTTAGGTATGGAGATTAAAGTAGTCTGCAACACCTTCTGTAGTTAATGGAAAAAGAAAAAGGACCTGCAGACTTGTCCTAGATGAAGATAGATGCCCAAGATATCTGGAAGGAGCAGACTTATGAAAGTGCCTAGTTTTCTCCATTGAGTAAAGAAAGGACCTGGGTGACTAGCTCAGACTAAACAGCTAGCTTTCAGACAGCTGAATTTAAATTAATATCCTTCTGAATGTTGATTTTCAACAAGCTTGCTGTACAGGGGAAGTTGTAGGGCTGGAAGAAAGGTAATGTGCCAATATTTAAAAAGCCTAAATAAGATTTTAGTCAGGTACACTGGACACTATTCTTGTGATAAATAATCATAGGTACATACATTATAATACTAGAAGGGGTCATTTTAATGATCTAGTCTGACTAGCCTTGCTCATACAAACCAGTGACATTGCTTCAATTTATTTCTGTTTGGAATAGAGTATATCTTTTAGAAAAACACTGACTCTTTACTTAAAAAATTCCAGCGATGGAAAATCCAATAGAGCCATCATAACTTGTTCCAGTAGTTAAATACCTTCCCCATAAAAACATTTGCACCTTATTTGTAGCCTAAGGTTTGTCTAGCTTTATCTTATGCAATTACATATATGATACTGTTGCTTGGTAAACTGGAAAGCCCTACATTGCTGCTACTCTCATACACATTCTTATTGAGTAAGATCAAATACTTGTCACACTGTAATCTTTTTAATTAGCTAAGTGTAATCTCTGATGGAAATCTTTTTAATTCTTTAATTATATTTGTATGTCAGTTCTGATTTTTTATTTTTGAACTTCCCTTTTGGACTGAATTTCAACATACTTCAGAACAGAATTTGGTATTCCAGTAATATCTGTATGAATAGTTAAAACAGGTAAAATAACTTCCCTGTTTCTGTATAAGCTGTGTTTGAACATCAGAGATTTTCATTATTCTGTTTGGCCACGGTATTGCCAAATGAAAGGCCAGCTTTCTACTTTGACTTCCGTGTCTTTTTGGAAATTGTTCCCCAGGTTAGACTTTCGCATGCTATAAGGTTGGCCTTCATACACAGGAGTTAAAATTAGGTAATATTGTTAATGTGAATCACCAGTGAATTTAGACCTTGTGATATAAGTTGATTTTTTTTTTTGTCAGGAGACAAATACACTTTATGAATGTCAGATGAGTTTGCTCTCATTTTTGTAAGAATAATTCATGATTTAAAAGCAGCCACAACATTTATTTAAATATTTTATTGTTTTAGAGAGGAAAATTTTAAGAAACCAACTCATTGACTTTTTGTGCTGCCTTTAAAACTAAATATTGCTTCTCCACAATGGAAGATTCCAGGCTGAGCAGAGATAGGATTCATTACACACAGACACTCCTTCACAACTGAAGTTTTTCAGTGGCTGAGAAAGTGATAAATACTTTTGAATTATGTAGACACAAATGGATTAAGGCTTGCAAAAAGAATATCAGTGTCTTTGATTGCAAACAATGAAACTAAAAAACACCTTTTCTGCTTGCCAATGAAATGATGTATTTACAAGTACCTGTTCCGATGGCACATAACTATTCTAAAGCATTTATGAAATCTTCCCAGTATCTCATATGAAGATTTCTTGATGTTCTGACTTAAAATTTGTGCTCATATTTTGGACTAATTGAATAATGAAAAGTAAAGGTATTATTTTTTCTATGTATTCATTTATTTTTGTGTAAAGTGATGATACATAAAGCTGTTGATCACAGATAGGTAGCTTTCTTTGCTGGGACAGATGTATACTTATAGAGGAAGAACACTCCAGAAAACTTGAAATTAAATGTAGCATACAACAAGGCAGAGGTGAATAAACATGAATGGAGTGGTAGAGTAAAAAAATAAAATAATTTTATTATTGATCATATTTCATAGCTCAAGCAAACCAAGATACAATTACTGTTAATTCATAGGTACAACTCAATTATAGTAAGTAAAACATAAACACCAAACATTAACTGTAAGTTTATTGTGAAAACCAAGGACCACTGGATAGTACCAGTCACCCAGACTTTAAGGCATTTATACCATATGGGAGCCATAACTAATGCTGTTGGCAGTTTTTTGCGTGTGTATGTCTGCTGAAGACTACACAAAGTCAGAGTAAATTAGCCTCTGTTGAGCTCTGCATTGTTCTGAGCTGCTTTTCATATCTAAACAAGTTGTTTAAAGACAGTATTGCTGTGGTGCGCTATGAACAAGTCCATTTGGTCATGTTTTTATTCCATTATACATACAGAATTATTTTGGGGCTTGAGGAAGCATTAACTTAATGATTACACTACATATCTGGAATGCAGAAGATCAGATTTTCCATTAACTTTCTGATTTTTTAATATTGAAAGTGTCTATCCAACCTACCAGTGCATAAAATTGATCTTTAGCCTCACTCTGTAGTCTGCTTTATTGAATTATTTGCACAACATTGAAGTGCTCAATTTTCTTAATGTTACGAAATATATATAGATGTCTTCTAGAATATCAATTGTAGCTTATAGGAACTTCACTGGGGATGCTGAAAACCTAATTTCCAGTGCTTGGTACAATAACACAGGCAACGCAAAGACTCGTGCTCCTAAGAATAGAACTTGATTTGTATTTTCATACATATATATATATTTTTTTAATTAATCCATCAGATTTGTTCCTGTCTTCTCATCAGACTATAGTGTCAAGAGATGCATGAGGTTTTTTTCAGTTTGTGTTTTGTTTGGGTTTTTTTTTCTGGGGCAAGGGGACAATGAAGGCTATAATGATTTTCTGAGTTCTATGATAAATTCATAATAGGTATCCATGTTTTTTTGAGTTCTGTTCTTAGTGGTAGAAAGGTTAATCACATGTAGGCTCTTCCATTCCTCCTAATCTAAGATATAAAGCAAGTTGATTTAACCATGATTTATGAAAGTTATTGTGAAACGTAGATTTAATATTTGGAGAGTTCTTTTATACTTTATTATAATGACTGTATTAAAAATATATGTTGTGTATTTTATTGTGCAGAGCTTACCGAATATTGGTAATCGTTTGCTAAAATCATAAAAAGAAGATTTGGCTAACCATTTTAGGTGAAAAGACTTTCATAAGACCATATTTTTGAAATAAATAGATGTGTATTACAAAATATGGATGACAATTACTAGTTTTTTCTACTAAACACATTCTAAAAAAACTTTTTGCCACAAAACATATGTATCTGGATTTTAGAATATAAAATACAGAAGTATTGGCACCTACTCTTTAGGAGTATTTGGCTGAGGTTGGTTGTTTTTTGTGGGAGGCCTTTGGTGAGAACAATGAATGCAGAATATAGAGTTTTACTTTATGAAGTAAGGTTTAAGATAAGATCTTTATAAATCAATCCAAAATATTTTGCATAATGTCTCTACAATAATGTTATCAGGTACAATGGTGTGTATTTGCATATACATTTTCATATTTGTATTTTAAGTTTAGAAGAACCCACTTGTTAGCTGCTGTGATTGGCTCTATTCAGGTTCCACAGTTCAGGCTGTAGATACAGCATTTGGCACATGCTCCAAGCTGATGCCTGTTGCTTTTAATAAATTAGTTGTTACAGTTCTTGGATGTCAAGAAAGAGGGCACTAGATGGCAAAATTTCTGCATGTCTGTTGTCTACAGGACGTATGCCCAATCATTTCACCCACAAATGTATTGATCAGATCATACTTTGAAATTTCAGATATAAAATGTTCCATGAACTAAGTCCAATACTGGCATATTTTGTTTGATGTCAGAAGGATTCATGAAAAGTGACAATGTTACACCACTGCAATTTCTATTGTGTTAGCAACTGGCAGGTGTGAACATTTTCTTTACAGTTTCAGCTCCAGAAAGTAGAAGCCGATAAGCCTTTACCTTCATAATAAGCAACATTTCACCATTCATAAAGTAGGCATACTTACATGTAAAACATTTTGCTTTTGCACAGTTGCCAAAGGTAGTGAAGTTTGGCTTCAGTGTAGATTAAGCCTCAGACTTTAAATTGTTTTTCAAAATTTCACATTACTAAAGTTTATGATACGTAACAAGTGTTTTGTTAAAATCTGGCTGATCCTGGATGGGAAAAACCAGCAGCCTAAGGGAGATCAGCTTATCTTTGCCCAAATACTGTGCTTCAGAAGACCTCTAATTTAGTAACATTTGGATAACAAACCTAGAGGCTGGCATAAAGCTCCTCTTGGCACATTTTAAACATCTTTTAGTCTTATAAAAAGAAGCTTGTCCCACTAAGCTGTAGGTTTGTTGGAGCTGCTTAACAGTAGCTGTGGCCTGCAGCTCTCTCAGTGATAAATGAGCCGCTTCAAATCAGTGCAACTGCAGCCAACTGTACAGAAGGAATCATTAAAAAAAAAATTTTACACAGACATTTTTGAAGCTTAGAAATGCACAAACAAAGTGTGTTTAACAGAAATATATGCTGCTCTTTTTAATGGAAAAGATTGCTACTGGCTAAGTCTGCCAGCTTCAGTAGGTGTGCCAAAAAGCCAAGGAATCTGGCAGAGTCCATAGATAGCAGTTCCATCTTTCATCTATATTTCTTTTCTGTATTTATCTTGCTTTAGAAAATGCAGAGAATGTCTTTTCCTTCCGACTTGGCACTATTTCCAAACCACAGAAACACGCAATTGTTTAGCTCCCTGCACCAGTCTTATCCTTGTGACTATGTGAAATGTTTCTTTCTAATTTGGCAATAATAAGAAAGCAGAATGTTAAAATATTGTTATCTTTATGGAATAGTATTTTAGCTAAATTGTCAGATATTAAAATTAGATTTCTTAATTGAGAGATATTTGGCTTAATGCACAAGGGCAGAATGCCAGGTAATTATTTTTGGCATGCAGCTGATCAAAAATAGGTTCCATCTATGGAAGGAGCTATTCAAAGCAGCTGAAAATGAGAAATATCAAGAACAATATACATATATATGTATACACACACATACACATGCATATGTATACAGATGTGTAAATAAAGGCTGAATTGTCACTCAGAAGTCCTTAATGTACTGAATTATGCATTCATTGTTGCCATCTATAAAAACTTTTTTTCCTTCTTCCTGTAGAATTAATCACCAGTTCAAATTGGCTTCAGGCCCTACTCATTGTAATCTCTTTTATGTCGCCATTTCAAAGAGCAGTCTGCGGTGTCTTTTAAGTAATATGGCCTTTTAAGTAATACAGCACATCTTATTGCTGTCACTTTCAAGGTAACGATGCTAAGAAAAAGTCCATTTGCAATGTGTACATTATGGGATGGGTTCTAGTATTAATGTTCCTGATCAGTGTTCTGTACTTTGGCATAAAGTCTAAAGACCTGACAAGGCTGCCAGGCGGCATGAAGCTGATGAGTATTCTGTCCTGAATTTGCTCTTTTTATCTGTGCACAATATATCTGTGCAATCTGCATAAATCCAACAGCTATTAGACTAGATTAGCTCCACTGCAGAATTCCAAAGTGAGGCACTTGCTGGACTCCAGAGGCATTGTAGGCTAACGGAGTGTGTATGTATCTAAAGAAGGTGTGTCATAGTTTTGTACTGGATTTCCTGGACATTCACTGTACAGAGAATATTTTATTAGTCTTTTGCTTCTCAGAGTATTTTGTCTTTTCATCATTTGTATAGTCTGCTCTTGTGCAATAATCCTATTGCTATTTGGAAGTGTGGAATTGACCATGCTTTGATTTTAAAGGAGCATTCAAGAGCACTTTTTACCAAAATCTCTTAAACTGCTACGCTTTAAGTAGGTGAAGTCCTAAGAAGAGTAAATAACTGATTTAAAATGAGGAATCATAGTGTAGGAATTAGGATCAAGTTTTGCAGCTAATTTGCCATTAAGAATTCCATAAATGATAATATGAAGGGTGGTGAATGGTGAGGTTGCAAACTTTGCTGACAATAAAGTTCTTCATGGTAGTAGGGATGATGGCCAATTGCAAACTGCAATTCATGATGCTGACCCATGAAGGTCAAATCTCCTGTGCAAGTACATCATTAACTCAATGCAAAGGTTTTACCTTTTGTGAAAAAAAATTAGATTTACTACACTGGGCAGTACTGCACACTACATGTGCAGCAGATGCAAGAGGACTGCCAGTAACTATCTGTTAGAACTGGAAAGATGTCTGTGTATTTGGGCGAGGCAATAAAAATCCTCACAAATAATTTGGATAGAAAAATGTAACACAGCTAGGGACACCCTAAATCCCTGACTTTGCTCTTGGGTTTGCTACTGATCAATCTTTCTGCTTTTTTTATCGTAGTCCAGAAATTCTCATAAAAGTTGCAGTTGAATGTAGGAGTTACTTAGCTTTATATTTGTGTTGACTTCTTGGGCAGTTGGGGGGAAAACTGCTACTCTCTTTAATTCTTTAGCATCACAAATACGTATAAGGGACCTGTATTTTGAGAAAACGCTCTGACAAATTCCAATATTCTGCACAAAGAAAAGAATGTTAAGTTCTTTAACTGCATCATGACTCTAGCATGTGATGCACTGTTTTCCTGAAAATGTAGCCTCTTTGACTTGGGAACTTACAAAAAAGAGCGTGCGTTCCCTGTGTGGGAGTAGTGCTTTATCTTACACCAGCTTCCACATATTGTTATAATTAGGTGGTAGTGTTATAATTAGGTGGCATACTCACCCAAGAATGTCCATTGTTGTGAATTAATATTTTGAGTAGCTAGTTAACCAACCTTTCCAACTATTTCATCCTACCTGAGATGCAAAGTAACCTCCATGTTATTCATGTTTATTATTTAATATTCTATGTTTTGAGTATTAATCATGGTTCTTTTTAGCTTTTGCAGTGGTAGCATTCAGCTAGAAGGCCCACATGATATTTTTGTTTCTATATTAAAGCAGAGCTGCATGGGTTTAGGAAATTGATTTTCACATCTTCCCCCACATGCTTTAACCAGTTTCAGAGCTTTTATACATGTGCTGCAACCTCCACTTGCCCAAGCACAGCTATAACCTTGTTTTTATAAAGCTAAAAAAGCACCGCAAACGAATAAGCCAAAAACATTCCCAAAACTTGAAGCTTGGAATTGAAGTTGAGCAATTGCTCAATAAAAAAGGTGAGGAACAGACTTTAATCAGAGGAAATTTTTAAATTTAACTTCTATTAGTTAATAAGGAAGCAGATGAAGGCCTCCAGTATTTCCTGCCTGGCATACACAAGTCAGGCAAGCAGGTATTATTATTACTTGCTTGTAGGCTACACAGTGTCTTTAGGAATCTCTGATCTCACAAAGCTCCCCAAATCCAGCAGCCACTCGAGCAGGTTGTGGCCAGAGTGAGTCCTTGAGTGGTTATGTGGAGATGTTTTGCTTATTAAAAAAAAAAAAGTAAAAAATCTAACTCCTCTACAGAGAGCTCCATGCAAATCACAAATGCTTTGGATGAATATGACCTGAATGGAGTACTAGTTCAAGTCACCCCTCATGATTTAATCACCAAAACCCAAACCATTTCTCTGGCACACCAAGTGTACATGGTAATGTTTTTCCACAACACAGACTTTAGAAAAGCGCATAAATTTCTGTTACTAGTAAATATACTTTATGACCCTTGTATCAGACTCTGCTCATAAAGAAATGCTCAAATGACTCGGATATTTGGGTCGATTATAGGAAGTTGACTCATCAGTATAAAATAATTTATGTTTTTCTCTATTAAGAAAAAAACAAGCCGTTTGACAGTCTTGAAAAGTAACTTCCACTCCATGTCCGTTGTTGCTTTCCCTTTTTTCTGATATCACATATTTAATTCTCTGATATCATACATATAAATCTAAGCAAATAACAATTATGAATTAATGTGTGGGTTATACACAGATTTTTGCCCATGAACAGCCCCTGCTTATTTCTTGCTTCATCACATTCAGATATTCATATTTCTATGAATAAAGCTGAGCTGTGTTCATACCGTCTATACATTTATTTATACTATGTTCTAATTGAACATTTTCTAGTACATGTACTAGTCTAAAAACAAATTATAAGGTGAACAATACCACTCACTCATCTTTCAGTTTATGTAAATATATGCACTGTTGCCACCCACAAATCTAAAACCATGAGATTATAGATCAGTCTTCTTACATGCCACAAAAAACCCCAAAGCAACAACCAGCTTTAAAATACCCTGACTCCTTATTTGAAATAAATGCTAGTGTGTAGATCTACAGTGAGAACATCCTGCTTCTATCTGTAGACTTTGATATGTAATGTTTACTACCAAAAGCACCCCACTGGTTTTGCTCAATAAATGATCATATGTAGGCAGAAAGACAGACATTTGGACCATTGGACCTAAAGCTGTATTAACTTTAAAGATCAAAATCAGCACTTTGAATTGAATACAGAAGAGAATTTGAAGTCAGTTCACGCATACCAGTAGATCTAACATACTTTTAACATACCACTACAGTCAGATTTTGTACCCTGTTCTAGGGGTGAGATGCAACTTGAGATAAACATTGCAAAATTTGTCATTAGTCTGGGAACCATGGTGTCTCTTTGCTGCAGTTCAGTGTTCTCCTCAAGGACAGACTCCTTATAGTGCATTTCAGGAATATCAGACAAACCAGAGAAAAAAACATACTGTTTTCATGGTATTGCTGAGACATCAAGCAGAACCCTTCAGTATGTGAATGGACAAGCTTAGACCTCCTTGTTTTCCTCTGACTTGCTGCTGATAGTTTGTTTGCAACTGCCCCTTCCTAACTTTTGTATAATCTTCATATGACAAAATGGTAGTATTCATATTGATAGTAATGTTAACAAATTTGGAAAAACAAAACAGAATTAGCAATTCTTTCTCAATTTGCTACAGTACCTCTCAGTAAAATAATGAAAGGCAAGGTAAAAGTCATGCCTCTATAAAATGAAAATAAAGCAAAGTGTGGAAAAGGAGATAGAAATACAAAGAAGAAAGATTGAACAGGCTAGCAGCAATATAAGGAAAGGATAGTCCCCAGCATGTTATTGGGTCAAAACAAATTGTAAAAGGAAAGGAACATACATGACACATTTACTGCTTTGAATGTCCACTATGCAGTAAGTAAGCAGGCTCCTGTTTTAATCCTAATAAAATTAATTTATAGTGAATTGAAAAAATCTTTTAAAAAAATGTCATTCCATTGACATTACAAAAAAAAGTTCTTTATTCTCTATATCCCACCAAAACCCTTTCATATGTTAATCTTCTTCTGAAAACTACAATGAAATAAAAATAAAATAGAGAAAGTGGTTCAAATAAAAATATGCTGTAATACCCTGGTCTTCATCACTTCTGGATTATCAGATCTGCCTATTGCTCTTTGTGGGATGAATTTCATATCCCATAAGACTTTTTGCACATCGGAATGTTCATGATGGTTGAATTCTTTCTTAATATCACACTGAACATCTTACAGCTGAATGTAGATTTGAACTTCAAGGACTCCAATTGGTTACATATAACTGTACCTTTTAAAGATTAGAAATACTTTTGATTACAAGTTTCATTTAGCTACATTATCTTTGCAGGGTATTTTATATTTAGTTAGATTTACATCTGAAAATGTTATAAATATCCCCTAAAGTCCTATAAGTAATGCACTGAGATGGGATAACCTTTAAACTTAGTGTATTTTAAGGTGGCCTGCAAGTTTACATTTTTTATACTATTTTATATTTAACCATTTAGAATTATGTTAACTTTCTCATTGTCATTCAGAGTTCTTTGCCCATTTATTATGTATTTGCATAGAAGGGAGATATTTTAAACTTCAAATCTATCATGGCATAAAATCGGTTTAGGTTCACCAAAGCTGTTTGTTCTAAAGAAATAGTAAACATCTCATGGTAAAGTACCACTAATCATATGTGCAGAATATTTCACTGAATCTGTGAAGCCCTACTCTTCTTTCTCTCTTGTTTCCCAGCATTTTGTGGGATTCAGCTTACCAACAGCTGTTTCATCACATAGGAAAAAGTAACAACTTGCTGAGAGCAAGTCACCTGTCCTGCGATAGGTGAGATGGTTTAATATCTGGAAGTGCGCCACAAACTGAAGACAAGTTTCTTTTCATCCTAATGTGTCCTGCACATGTTTACAAGAAGAGCACAGGTTTGCCTGCCTGTATGCTCTTTCACTGTTTTTCTGAGGGAGGAAGGGAAGGATCAGAGACAGCTCCTGGCTAGCCTGCTCATCACCGCCATAATCAGGTGTACCTTAGCATAAACTGCATCCTTTGTACCTCCTTATGCCCCAAGCCGTGCTTGAGTGGCTCCAAAAGTTGTTATCCTTTTTTCCATGGCTTCCAGAATGGAGATGTGTTTCATGGGAGAGAGAAGAAGAAAGACAGAAATAAGAGAGAAAAGGAAAAGAAGCCAGGTTCAATCTTCCTGGGATCTCCCCCACCCCAAACTGCAAGATTCAGCTCCCACCTCTTTACATGCAGAGCGAGTAAACTAGGCTACACCAGGGGTTTCTCTGACTTCGTTCCCAGAGAGGAGAGACCTTATACAAGAGGGAATCAGCACAGTGAGTGAGTGGCCACTCACACTTACAGTGAGAGGCCTTGCCCATCTTTTGCCTTTACTGGATTTTCTTAGTACTGGATTTTGTATGTCTGATAGGTCAGTGTTCCCTTACATGCAGGACTTTATATCTAAAATCTGTTCTCTTTGTGCCACCTGAGAAAATTAGCAGAAAACGCCCAGTACTTAGATGAGCATCTTCTGAGGAGGCTGTTGCGTGGTACATGTTGTCTTACCCTTTCACTCAGCTGAAAGAGGAAATCAGGAAACTGGCCTGAATTTTGCTTGAGAAACAGTGACTTAGCTTAACCTTCATTATGCTTTTATTGTGGAGTGTGTTTTATTCTTTATAATTTAATTTTATGAGAATAGGAATATGTGTAACATAACACTCAAACTAGGTGCTTTAATATTTTCCAGTATGCAATATGGTGTTGAAAGTTAGAAAATGCTGGCTGGATCTAGACTGATACTTTCTTGGATAAGCTTCTACCATATGCTTTTATTTAAAGTATTTTTTTCTTTTAGGTTAGATTTATAAAAAGCATGTGAAAATTGTCTTTTTTGGAAAAGAAGTGTTGCACAATTAGAAAATCACAGTGTTAGAAAGTTAGCATCCTTTAGGAAATGTTGCATGTAAAAGAAGTCAGATACTAAAGCTAAATTTAAAAAAAAAATGGCAAGTCCTACCACCAACTGGAAATGCTATGTCAATCTACAAGATGTTGTATTGAAGTAAATGCCTTTATTTCCAGGAATTTTAAGCTCTATGTGAACTCTGACTAGCTTCCCAGTATGGATATGAATCTTGTCAAAGGAGTTCGTCCGTATTTCCTACTGATTAGAAAAAATCAAATAAAATTTGTTTTATAGGACACAAGACCTAAAGAAGCCATAAATAAAGGCATTAAATATTTTTTATAGTTATTCTTTATTCATTATTTGCTTTCATGTTCACAGGACTCCAGAGTATTGAATAGGCTGATGTTTTATCTGTTTTGTATGAGCAAGGGAATCCCTTTCTAGCAGGATTGTTTAATACTTTCCAGTGTTTTGGAAAACTTGTTGAGGACACATCGTATGACTAACCTTTTATTTAAAGATTAATATGTGCAAAACTCTATTCTTTCTGTAAACATCACTTCCTATGTTTCCTGCTTCCCGCCTCTGAGTCTGGAAGCTGCAATGACTCTGTCTAAAGGAAAGTGGGTACTTACAAATTATTGTAACCAGTACATGAAGCATCTCTACCACCTGAGATTTTGTCAGAGTAAGGGTTTGTTGGTTGTCTACATTTTTTCTGCTTTCAAATCCCCTTGCGCTACTTCTTTTGTAGAAGTGAAAAAATCTAGAAAAACATCTTGGTAGAAAAGAAAATGACTAGCCCGTTTTTCTTACTCTTCTTACTCATCCAGGGATCCACACCATTTTGAAATTACACTTTTACAAGTTCTTATGTTGATGTTTGTGTTACCTTGTTTGAAATAACATTTTCAATTGGTTATTTTGTGATGGTAAGGATACTATGTGGAAGGAAGCTGTTCTTCCAGATAGTGGGAGATGGCATCATTCATGATACATGACTATGCAAGAAAATATTACGGCTTATGTGCTTACCTTTTACTGCTGTCCTGAGGAACAAAAGACTTTCTGATTTTGTTACACCTTTGGCATGCCAGAGAGTCTAAAACCCAACAGTAAGAGTCTGCAAATAGTCTCTTCAGGGCAGCAATTCCTCCTCCCAGTCTGGGGCACTACAGACTGGTCAGCATCTGGGGAAATTAGGGAGG
The DNA here is from genome assembly GCA_026283785.1 of Coracopsis vasa. Classification (NCBI taxonomy): domain Eukaryota; kingdom Metazoa; phylum Chordata; class Aves; order Psittaciformes; family Psittacidae; genus Coracopsis; species Coracopsis vasa. The sequence goes on from JANHGB010049781.1 coordinate 67,197, forward strand.
GAGTCCCCTTGGAACACATTTCTGGGCACAAGAAGGAGATGATTTGAAACAGTAACTGGTCGCCCTCCATGTGTCTAAGTTTGTAGATGAGAGGAGAGCAGTGGATGTCATCTACCTTGGTTTTAGCAAGGTTTTCAAAACTGTTTCCCACAGCATACTTTGATCCAAGTTACAATGTTGTATAGTCTAGATGTGTGAACAATCAAATGGATTAAAACTGGTTGGGTGATCCAGCTGAGAATGTAGTAGTTAATGGATTGTATTCTACCTGGACACTGGTGACAAGGGAAGTTGCTGAAGGAGTCTGGGAAGTCAAGGAGGCTGAAGGGCAAGGAGGTCAGTCATTAAAAAGATGGAGCTAAGCTTTTCACAGTGATGCATGGGAAGAGGATGAGAGACAATAGGCATAAACTGAAATAATAGTATAACTGTGTGCAGGGAAAACCTTTTTCTCTATGAGGACAGTCAAACACTGCAATAGGTTGCCCAAAGACGTTATGCCATCTCCATCCTAGGAGGTTTTCAAGGTGAGGCTGAACAAAACTCTGAGCAACCTGCTCTAACTTCATAGCTGATTCTCCTTTGAGCATGACATTGGACTAGAGACCTCCTGAGACCTCTTCCCTTCTGAATTATTCTATGATTGTGCAATCCTAATATAGTATCACAGTTCTGTGCTATTTTAAAGCTGGGATAGTAATAGCAAAATCTTAATTGTTCTGAATATTTAAATGATTTGGCTGTGCATTGCTCTTGCTTTTGGAACCCAGAAACGCTACATATGCTCCGTATGTTCTCCAAACAGCTTGTATTTGTGCTTATTTGCTGGTATGACGTGCTAACTGTGCAAAAAATTTTGGACTCTTGCCTTAGAATATAGATACCTGCCAAGAGAAAATGAAGGCTACATAGTGCTGCAAATGCTTTCTCTGTCTATGGAAAATGCTCCGTATGTGCCAGAAAGAAGCGTTTGTACCACATGCTTTTTACTGCTTCTCACATCTGTTAACATTTACATGTGTCAGAAAACAATACCTGAACAGTAAAAGGAAGGGATACATGAAGTTCAAGGGCATTGCATCAAGAAAAAGGACGTGTTGTATTGTACTAACACGTTGGAATAAAAAAGAAAGATTTCTTGGACTTGTCAGATACTTCTAATGTGTAGGTATAGGCTGTGTATACTATCTATGAATACATTTCCATACCTGAATTGTATTACCCAAATTGCCAGTAAATTGACCTGAACACATGAAAGGGTCAAGGAGTGGCAGTCAGGAAGTGAAAGAATTGTATCTTTCTTTTTATATGTAAAAAGAATAAAATTTTATTTCATTTATGGCAGGATTTATATAGAAATCTTCAAAGTTAGGTTCCTAAATATGGAATTACCTACTTATATTGAAATATTTTGCATTCTCGATAATCATCTCTTCAGCTGTCTTTTTGTTAGCACAAAAGGAGTAGGTTAGCTGACAAATGTTGCTGTATATCCTCAGTCCTTAGAGGCAGCTACTGTACTGGACTCTGTTTCCAAGAATATTTCTTTGAAGTCATACTGTGCATATTGTGCAAATCCTGAGACACAGTGTAGTGGAGGATTTTGTATGACGTGGCAGTTCTTACAGATGTTACCTCTGGCAAGTGATTTAGAAGAAAAACAAATTAGGGAGCAACTGATCCTTGATCTCTTGAACTCAGAAGGAGAACAATCAGTATTTGATACCTTTCTAAAAATTGCAGGTTGCATTGCTTGCATTAGTACCTTTATGTCTTCAAGCATCTATTTGGTTATTTTGAGCCAGTGCCAAGTATGCTCTTTTTTGATATTTAACCCTGATTTTCCAAAATACACCTGCAACAAAAAGCACAGACACTCCCCTAGAGGCATTGTCTTTGCTTAATGTTGAGCTCTATACAGAAAGTGACAAAAAATACCTATTTTCCTAAGTCTTCTGAGCCTAGAGAGAAATGCTGGCTGAAAGAAGCAATGAATAACTTTAAATTAAGTCCTGCCTAACATGTAGTCAATATTAAGGCAAAGGTCTATCTTTGGGTTTTGCTGTATTTCTGATAGATAATGTATCTTCAAACCATTATTATTGTGATGAACTTCCACTCTTATGCGTTGGTAACAGGTCCTGTGCTGAAATTATTATGAAAGTTTGACTTCCACACTCAGTACACTGAAAAAGCCTTGCATTAGGTCTGCAAAGATGCAGTGAATAATCACATAAGACATATAGTTTCTTTGCCCCCAAATCTGAAACTTACGGGTTTACCAAAACCACTGTATGAACAGTATGTGCATACATATTTTAGGTTTTGAGTCAGGGATGTGAAGTATCTCTACCAGTTTTATTCTGTAACTTATACAAGAAAGTTGTGAGGCACCCAAAGAAGCACTTTATAGTCTAAGCTGATGAGAAATCAGCTGGTGGGAAATAGCAAGGAAGAAAGATCATCATGCAGCAGTATTTCTTAAGAAAAAAAAAAAGAAGTTTAACATCTAATAAGACCTGCATTCTGGCCTTTGTGCTTTGTGGAGCAGCTTTATCACTAGACACAGCCATTCTCCTTGGTCTTACTTCCAGGTGAAGTCAGTTGAATCTTGCTTCCACTGACTTCTCTGGTTGCTGACCCTGGACCGGCTTTTGCACACAAATAAAGGACATAAAGCTTTCTCATATAATTTCTTCTCATGTTGTTTGGACTCTGACATATCCTTTCAGGAGTGTTCATACTTTCAGAGTTCTTATCTAGATACTTGTACACAGACACAAAATCATGGAATCATAGAATCGTAGAACAGTTCGGGTTGTAAGGGACCTATAAAGGCCATCTAGTCCAACCCTCCTGCAGTGAGCAGGGACATCTTCAACTATATCAGGTTGCTGAGAACCACATACCGGATTATAGTAATGGAAATTATAGGAAGAAGAATTGCTAGAAAAATTTATAGTTGGTGCTTAATTTACATAATACTCCTCTGACGTATTTCAGGCCTATCACAAGCACTCTTAAAAGTTACATGTAGGGGTCAGAGGGTGAAAGGTGACTGGCAAGATGCTTGTTTTGTACATTTGGCTAACACAAATACTTCCTCAAGTATAAAATGCTTTGATCTCTCTAAGCAAATGCCATATGTGTGCAGCTGTGGCTCCTGCCTCACAATTGCTGGAAGGTTAGAAAAAGGTAGCATATGAATTTGGTGTCTGCATTCAATTTATGCTTTTATATTTAGCAGTTCATAATTTTGTGTAATATTTTAGGTGTATGAAAAATATGCACCAGAGTTGAGTGATAACAGATTTCTCTGTGGTTTGACTCAACATTGTTTGGGTATACACAGAATCTGAAGTATTGCAGACTGAAAATATAGGTTTTAATTAGAGCTGTCTGAGCTTCAAAATACCTGAACACACATTAAGCTTGGCAGATTTTCAGAGATCCAAGGGTTACATGGAGCTGATTTAAGCTAAGCAAGAGTCTTCTGTTTTCCAACATATATTGCATTTGCAGTTGCATCACTGACTTGCAACACACTGAACAAGTGAGATCCAAAAACATTATTAATGGTTTTCTGATATGTAAAAATGTTTTATCATCAGGGCCTGTCTTATGTCATACTTGTGTTGAGCAGTACCTTACTCCAAGGGAATTTGCACTGAAAAAAAGTTAATTACTTCCAGAGTAAAGGACTAGACCACATGACTGAAAAGCTGAATCAGCTCCAAAAGTTTGGAACCTTTCTTGAGCTTTTGCTTTTTATTTTTATGTGCAAATGTGTAGGACTGATATACCCAGCTCTGCATCCCTCAAGCACTTTAATGTGAGTGGTTTGCTGTGACAGTAAAGAAACCTACTGCAGTCAATGTGACACGAGGGTCCATTACGTGGATCCAGTTTCATGATCAAGGCTAAAAAGAAAAACAAAGCATGGCTTTGTTTATTAAAACTCTTGAGCATGTACAAATATACTTGTATTCCTTGGGGGGAAACCCATGATTTCAAATAAAGCAAATGCAATTTCTGCTTACAAGAAAAATCCAAGTCACAACTAATAGACAGGCTTGTCGCAATAAACAGAAAAGCAGACATGAAAATATCAATTGACAGGTATAAATAGGATAAAATATAAAGCATTGTGCACTATGTGTACATTGATACATATATGTTTACAAAAGTGTAAATATATAAGTATACATACATATATAATTGTGACGTTAATATGAATTTTAGTATTTTATTATGTGTGGGGGTCAATTCATGCCATTGTTCTAGATACGATTTGAATATTATTTAGATAGTAGCACACGTATTAGTTTTTCTTATGCTGTGTCTTTTGTATTTTTCCTAGCTCCTACTGCCTATGGTAGGCTCTACAGATGAAACTCTGCAGGAGGCAGCAGCTGGTTGCATCGCAAATATTCGCAGATTGGCTCTAGCAACAGAAAAAGCAAAGTATGGATGATGCTCTAGCAACTTTTACCAACACACTCATTTTGCAATATGGCTACATTTAAATAGATGCTTACTCCTTCTAGCATCTGTATTTCACAGCAAAGCTCATTTATATGAGGATAATTTAATAACAAGAATAAATTTGTGGAAAATTATGTTTGTTCTCACATTGCTTTGTTTGTCACACCTAGCTTTTATAAAATACATCTAGTTTTGTGTGGTTGATAGTATTACATCTTTCAAAAGACTATTGGTTAAGATATGGCAAAGACTTTTCTACAATTAATACTCTTGTATTTGAAATTCATTGTAGATATAAATGGTTTTGCGTATCTGCGACATTACAATAAATTTTCCTTCACTCTGTGTGTGGTTGTGCAGTGATTTATGAATGCCCTCAACAATTCCCTTCATGCTAAACTTGTCCAATCATCCTGTCATTATGTTTTTGCCTGTTTGATCACTTGCAATTCACAGGAGAGGACAAAATGCAGATACATCAATCTCACATCTGGTGAGATTGTTATGTAAGGACTGCAAACAGCTGTAGCAGTAGACATCACTCCAAATTTCCTGCTTCTACCAACATCAAACAAAATGGTGCTTAATTTTATAAGTAGCTGGTGAAATGTGGTTTAATTAACATGCGTTTAGCTCAAATTAAAATCTACCAGCTGTAAATAAAATATAGGGTATTACATTTACATTTCCACGTTACCTTATTGTGTTTCTTTTCATTTTTAAACTGAGGGCAACATTGTATTGATGTAGTTACTTTATTTTTCTGCATAAAATTATGTTCAGAATTAGAGTTGCTTTCAAAAAAGCACATGAACAAGTACTGATATTATAGATTACAGACTCACTGTATGGACCATGCTCAACAACTAATACTAAGGCATTTACTTGAAAGCAGTAATGTCTCCTTCCAACCCAAACCATGCTCTGATTCTGTGATTTAAAATTTCCTTTAAGTAGACTCATGCAATTCTGAAAAAGGAGGATTGCAATGGGCCTTTAGGGAAGGTGCAGAGAGTATATGAAAGGAAACCAGCTATGAACAGGTGCTGACTGTGGAGATCAAAATATTAATCCAAGTAGTAATTTTTAATCAATGTAAATACCAATATAACTGTGGAGTTGTCACAAGTTCCACCAGCAGCCAGTGACCAAGCAAGTGCTATTTTAGGTATTCTTCAACTCTGCCTCACAGGCCTGGTGTGTTATTTTGAATAAATATATCCATATTATTATACTGATGTCACAGCTGTAGTAGTATCATGTGCTTCATCACTGTACCCAAAAATACTTCTAAAATAAATGCTAATTGCCAAATTCATTTGGAAGAGGAGAGGCTTGATTTTATTTTTTTTCTTTGCTGTTGGAAAGCTGTAGATACAGTTTATCACATGAATAACGTGTAAAATGTGGCTTATTTTTCAAACTGTTGAGGGGAAAAAAACTCTCTGACAATAATTGTTGTCCTTAACATGACCTCTCAAGGCACTCTTGAGCGTTAAGTTTGGATTTCAACTGGAATAAGTTCTAAAGTAAACTTAATTTTATGATACAGGTGTCAGGGCAATAAATGTCACGTTCCTGACGATGAAATGGCCTCAGCTTGCCACTGTCACTCACCCTGGTAGCCCTTATGTCTTGGAGTAGTTCATCTGAAACCTTTATTTTAAGACCTCAGACAGTTAATCCCAGACTTAAGATGGCTTATTTGTGCTGTTTTCTTTTCCTTTACTGTGCTTGCAGTTTTCAAAATCTGTACAAGGAGGTGAAATGTGGAAATTGATACAGATCCCCACACAGGCAAAGGATCAGTATTTAAAAAAATACATCTTTTTTTGGCCAAAACTGGTGGATGTTGTGCAATTAATATAAAGAGATTTAGTTGTTGGAAAATGGGTAAATGAATGTGATCCCTGGCCTCTCCGAGCGGTGCAGTACAGCGTGTACATTTGAAAAGCTTCCACTCTCTCCGCAGAGCTGTGTTGAGTTTCACAGCACTGCAGCCCTCTGAAAAGGGATCCTCACAAAACTGGGTCCCGCTTGCTGCTCACACACCCCTCCTGGCAGTGCCAGCCTATTCAAGCCCTGGCACCAACTCAAGCAGCCTCAGCCGCCTGGACCCGGCATTCCCACCATGTATAACCAGGCACCAGCCAGCTCCTGCTCCGCATCTCCTGTGCCTGAAAGGGAAATGCCTTCACTTCTGTCGCTTTCCACCAGCTGCTACTTGTCCGCATAAACCTGTAGCCTCTTAGGAAATATGGCTATACCAAGCACGGGAGCTCAATATTATATTCAATGCAATTTGATGTACAAATTCAATGTAGAGTTCTATTTCAGTTGCAGAAATGAAGTGCCTTAAAAAGTTGGGTCAGCCTCAGTCCTGTTTATTTGCTGGCATCTGCTCAGTCTGCAATTCCTGTATTTTCACAGTCTTGTACTATGGGGTAAGGAGGGGGTGTGTCAGTTTATTTACATTGATGTTACCATCAGCAGGGAGTACCCATCACTTCTCACAATTTCAGGAGCCAGTTTCCAGCTCCACACTGAGCACTGTGCTCCAGCTGTTGGCTATAAAGCCAGGCCTGCTCCTCACTGGCTTCTCATTTTCAGCTTTATTCCTCATTTTCATTAAAATGTCAGAAAGCGTAGAGCCCAAGTAAGAAAAGTTGTCACAAGAAAGCGTTGTTTTGAGTATGGAAATACTATAGTTGATGAGGAAAAAAAAAGCAAGAGTAGAAATCTTTCACCTTGATGCAATTATTTCTGGAACCTTAGAGGCCCACTACATCTTTCAGTCTATGCGTCTGTCAGCAGCAAGATAGCTTTTCTTCCACCATACCATGACTTTATGATTTATTGCTTGGTGACAGATAACCATTATCAATAATTTAATTGTCCCAGGATGCTGAAACTACACATTTGAATCTGGGATTTATGTTCATTTCCTCTTAATGTTCATGCTTATGACATGTGCATGTGCTCTGACACATGATGTTGTCTCCAAGTTGTCAGGGAAATGTAAACTTCACAGCCTGGGTGCGATGGAGCTGTGATGTATTAGGGGCTTTGTTACTCTGCTCAATCACTGAAGCTTTCCTTTGGTGAGTAAATGAGGTTGAGATTCACAGGGATGCCTTGAGATTTGACTCAGTAATTTGCTTTAGGCTGATTGCTTTGTGTGAAAGCGCAGTACCTCTTTCATTCCACGCCTCCTGAAATGAGTCAAATGAGCTGCTGACACCAGGGTCAGATGTAAATTGTCCCAGGAGGCTGAAGTAGATAATATGTTAGTTTAAGAATTTCATCCCATAATAAATTAAATGGTTGTTCCTTGCACATTTCCACCAACATAATCTTTATTTTACATGTGACAGCAGGATGGAAACATGTAATGTGTTTCTTCAGCAGTGGTATTCAAGTTTCCATGCAGGCTGTTTGCATAGGTTATTTCCAGAGTCAGAAGCTGACTGCTCCCCAACTGTAAATTGTGGTCTATTTCTTGTTTAGGCACTTAAGCATTGCCACACGCTGCTCAGGGTCCAGAACAACAGAAGGAAGCAACGCTGCATCTTGTCTGCTTCTCAGTTCAGACAGCCTTCTGCTGTTTGGTGATCTGACTCAGGCCAGCACCCACGTTTCTGCAGCCATGGCCATCACAGCAGGAATTGGTAAAATTCATTCCATTTCTGAAAGGATTAATTTTACCAATTACTATTCCCTCCCTTGTTTAAACAGAGATGTTCTTCAGTGCTCAATATCTTGCTGCTTTGGCTATTGAAGCCAACCAGAACTCATCCACTCTAATGAATATTTTCCTTGAATGCAATTTTACATTGTAAGGTGTGCTTTTCACCCTCTTGCCTAGTTATTAGTTCAGTAATGCTCACAACTTGCTGAGAAGGACAGCATCAAGATGGCCTGTGTTTATCTTCTCGACTTCTTTCTGTGTTATCTGCCAGACACCTTTCAGTTGGCAAGTTACTCTCTCTTTTCCAGTTGTTGTCATTGGCAAGTTGTGTGTTTTATCTTAGTCTACATGGAGAATGGTACCCTTCAGCTGCTTGAGCTTGCTTTTATAACTGTGATCAATTCTATTTTGAACACAAACGCTTGGGTTTGTTTTTTGGGTTTTTTTTTCTGAAAGGCTCATAAACCCACATAAGGAAGCTTTGACTTTATCTGCTATATAATATGTTGTGGTCTAATCCTATCACTTTTTTGCAGTTCTCCAGGTGCACAAAACCATCTTCAATGATTTCATGTGTTTTCTTCCATCATTGATGTGGTGGCAACATACTAGTTGGCCAGTAAAAACCTTTGCTTATTGTCTTTTTGAGTGTGTATTGGAGAAAGACCAGAAGAATGACATTATACTAATACTGAACCACGAAACAGTAAGTCACAAAACAGCAAGTCACAAAACAGCAGTTTTTAGCCAACTCATCATCACACCAGCATCCTGAGTGCCTTCAAAGCTCCTCCGTTCTTCATTAGATGAGAATCTGCCTAGAAGCTTTTGGGGGACAAAAGTGTTCATTACAGTCTTGGTGGTAAGGTTTTGCCCAGCCATGCTGTGACACATCCCACTTCTCCAAGGGGCTTGGTGAATGCAGGAGGGCAACGCAGAGCACCTGTGGTCCAATGGGTGCATCTGGCAGCAGAATTTTGCTGCAGTGGCAGAGCCTTGAACCGCGTCTCCTAATACCCAGATTAAATAGCTAGGGATTTGTGTACTGCTTCTGAAATAAAAGAAAAAAAGGCTTTAATAAAAATTGTAATTAAAAAGTTACAGATGCTGATAAAATTAAAAACATGCGATACGGAATTGAAATGATTTAGTGTTGAAAAATGTCGGTTGATTCAGTAGTTGTTAAACTTCCAAATGACTTGTCTTGAACAAGCAAATAGTTTGAAGGTTTTGGCTATGTGTCTTTCTTTAAAAAAACGAGAACCCAGATCATGTTGCTGGTTCCCTCCACCACAGACTGGTAAAGGCTGCGCTATAAAATTAGTGCAGTAAACCACTCGTCTTTCCAGTTGCCACATGCTCTTCTCCAATTGACAGCCTTTTGGGGCCTCCTTGGCTCTTCAGCAGAAAGCACCAAGTGCAGGTCTGTTGCTCTAATGAAAACATAACAACAACGTCTGGGAAGCCATAGAATGATGCAATAACCGTGCTGCTCTGCTTCCTTTAATGTGATGAAGCTTGCATGCTTGCCTGGCCCCAGTGTTTTACTCCTGCCAGTATTGTACTGTAAAGAGACTTGGCAGAACACGTTCAAAGGCTGTTCGTGGTTTTTCACTCAGCATTAAACCTTCCAGTGACGGAAGGGTGGGGGAACACATATTGGGACAAACAGGCACTCAAAAAGTGAAAGAAAAAGAGGAGAAGGGGGCTGCTGGTGGATGGTCAGCAGTTTATAAAACCTTGGTTACGGGACTGGCATTGATTTGCACCAACCTGAGACCCACTGGAGCACAGCATCATGTAAACCAGTGGCCACCTTCCAGAGGGCAATCAACCCAAAGGAAAACCAGTTCTTGATGTTCTGAGAAAAGAAATCAGTGTTGTTTCAGTCTGATAACCAAACTCACACTGTCCTTGATAACTGTACTCAGTCATAACGGGTGCGATAGTGCAGAGGCTCTAAGATTGCCACTTTTTGTGCTGTGTTTGCCCAGCATATGGAAAATTCCTGACTCCAGAGCTGCCAGTCTCGCTCTGCAAACCTTCATTGAACTCACTTATGGCTGACTTTTGATTACAGCATTTGGAAAGCAGACTGCCTGGTCCTTACCCCTGTGTGAGGTTAGGCAGGAAAATACTCAAAGTGGAGCTAGAGGAACTCTTGAAGAGAAATATTCCATGTGCACTTGCAGATGAGGGGCAATATCTGTTCAGAAGCAAAAGTTATGGTCAGACTGATGCCTCCTTCCAACCCATTCCACAACTGTCTGTGGTGGGGCGTCATGTAAAAGGAAAAATATTTGGAAAAGCGGACATCTGTGGGCCAGCCTTGGTATGGTTCCCAGAATGTAATGACTAGGTGAATGTTTTTCAGTGCAGCAACTAAGGAATACAGGTGACTGCCAGGCACTGGATCTGATGTGGCATGAAGAGGTACAAACCAAAGAGGAGTGATTTATCTGGAGAAACTGAGGCCTAATTATTTTCAAACTGAGCATTAACAAAACAACAACAAAACCACAACAGAACTCTCCTCAGTCCCCCCACGTTGCTTTCAGATTTTCGTGTATCTTTAAGACTCTTCCATTGCTTGAACATGTTCATTTTCACCGGTCTTGGGGCTCTACGAGCACCAGTGACACTCATTATTGTCGACATTTCTAAATCCACAGTTACTGATATCTTTGTTATGATTTTAGTTCCACTGGCAATTACTAGTATCTAATTGCCACTTAGTCTCTTCTGAACTTTGCAGGAATGTGTAATTGAAACCACTTTAACTTTTACTAGCTGAATTTGACTCATGTGTCTCCTCTCCTACATGACTGCCACATCCACACCCGCCATCCCAAAGAAGTGAAATATATTTTAGCTTTAAAAGGAAAATATGCTGTACTCTACCATGTACATTCTTGCTCTGGAAGATGGGGAGAACAGGCTCAAGTGCCCCACAGCACCCTCGAGCACTCTGCAAGTCTCAGAGAGTTTCCATCAGAGAAAGTCAATGTGAGAGAGGACCCTCGTGGCCTGGGAAGAGCTATTTAATGGACAACCATTACAACTAGGACAAAAGACAGCTGTGATGCTGGGGCCTCAGAAAGCACTGGCCAAAATGCTCAGTTTCAGAAGCAGCTTTAGGGATGTGAAGCATCTCTTTGCAATCTCAAGTGTTTATGTCCCTGACAGGACTGAGACTGAGCACAGAGCTTCTCCATGGGGTTTCCCAGTGCCACCCACGCCACTGGAGATGTTAGCATCCTGCAGCAGTGGGCAGGGGCCTGGTGAGCAGCCTGGGCTCAAAGCTTCTACCGTGCATCTGGCAGGGTGTGCACTGGATGCAAAGAGGCAAATGTTTTCATAGCAGCTCTAAGTGGCAGCTTATAAGAGCTGACCCAGCCAAAGAAAACCTTGGAAAACCCCGCAGAATGAAACAATAAAACTGTCTAAGAATTTAATCCAATGAGAAAGTTAGTAATTGTCAGAAGTCCACAAGATTTACATTTCTAAAATGAAACAGGCCAACAAAGTAACAGATTGTGCTTCTATATTCAAGTAGCAGCATTTTCACAAAGTAATAAGAATGTGGAGGGAATTCAGTTCCAGGTATACCTTTAAGTTTTTAATCGATATGGTTTGTGGAAAACTAGGTGAAGTCTCACTTTGCTGGGGCAGGTAACATTTTGCGTTGGCCAGTAGCACGTGTGGTTTGGGTAGACACATCTTGGATAACTGCAAAAGAAATGATGGGTGAGTGAGAGCCAAAGGATGCAGTGGGCTGCCCCTGGAGAGCTCCTTACAGCTGAGGACATGCTGCAAACCCAGCCTGCTGTGACCAGGAGCAGCTCCCTTGGGCTGCTCTGGGCAATAAATAACAGCATGAAAATCCAAACATGGATTGTAGGATATCACTGCTGCCTAGGGAAAATGTAAGGAGAGGGATGGGGGAGTCACTTCCAGTGATTCCCACATATGCAGCTGATGTACAGGCACCCAGTGGGATCCAGTCCTGGGGACACCAAGCAGCACGACTCTGCTTATGCACTCTTGTTTCTCACCTTGCTCTTTGCTGCAGGTCCCACACAAGTACATCTGCATCCTCAGCTGCAAGGAGAGGTGCTGGGCAATCACATTGATGTGTGGAAGGAAGCAAGGTGGAAGGAGAGGTTTATTAAGGAAAAACTTCATTAAGAAGCAAAGATGATTTAGTTTCTTAGCTTGATAAACATAGGTGTTGGGATGCTGCATGGTGGAATGGCAACCTAAGCTGCCAGGATGCAAAGCCAACCCCTTTTTTGGGAAATCATTCCAGCCATCATGAGTCATGAAACAGTGCTGCTTCTACTCAGGAAGAGGACGTGTGCCCTACACACCCTATGCTACTACCCTCATGCTGATCCCCTTTCCTTAAAGACTCAAAAGTTCTGGTGCTCTGCTATGAGAAGGGAGCTCCACAAAGTCTTATGGAAGTTTTCCTTGCATACGATCTGTGAGTCAAATATCCTCCTCGCGTCACAGCATTCACTGAGTTTCATGTGGATGTATCTCAGGAGGGCATCCCTCCCGCCTGTCCAGACCCCTCTGCAGCGAGATCTTGAGTTTGCCAGCCCTGACTATCAGCAGAGCCATGGGGGAAGCAAGAGGACTTGAAGAATGAAAATGAGCATTTAGCTTCACAGGCTGTCTTGCCTGCAGCTCAGACTATTTCCTTCTGTCTCAGCCTGATAACTGTGCAGTCTCCCCAAACCTTCTCAGATGGCTGCTGTCCTGCAGATCCCAACAGAAGCAGTGTGAAAGAAAGCTTACGAAAGGCTTGATATCTCTCTGAGCAGTCTCAGTCTCTGGTAGATTAGCAATACAAACAAATGAAGGCTTCTTGGAACTAGCCAGAGAATTTTGGCAACCCCATGTGTTTGTGACTGCTACCTTCAATGGAGACGATTGACACGACTGTGTCCTTTCCAGGCATTTGGAGCATTTCTGTATTATCAGCCACCTGGACCAGGGCTGCAGAGTCCATTCAAGGGAGGAGGGATGAGGGCTACTTGAAGCAGCCCCATGGGTAAGAACCTTAAAAAGCTGGATCATTTGTGTAAGCAATTATATCCCTTGGCTGGTTTGTAAATGTTCGTTGCAAACTAGTGCTGCTGCCAAACAGAATTACCTTAACCGGGACCTTATGGCTGAATCCATGGAGAGTCTCCCATATAAACACAGGAATGAACTGAAGTCCTTTTTCTTTGGAGAGACTCTCTGAGTGGGCCCAGGCACCTCAGTCACAGCCTTTTACAGGACACTGGCTGTGATAGCATTGAAATAGGTCTCACAGTTGAGCTCTCTGAACTACAGGAGGCCCAGCAGCTATTGAGGGTGTCTTCCACAAGGGCTTCTCCAATGAAATCAGCGGTGTGTTACTTGCACACTGCAAAAGGCCATCTGTTCCACCGCAGATATCTGCATCCCAGCCAGTGGAGGCAGGTATTACAGACCACTGTATGAGGACCAACAGATGTTGAGAAGGAGGTTGATTTTCAGCTCCAGTGATCTGTAGCCAGGTGTCACTGTCTGGAGAAAGGTGAAGAGAAAAACCCTCTGCTAGGATTTGACTGCTCCTGAAGTCCCCTCTTGATTTGAAATCCTGTGATTCATAATCCCAGGCCAGGATCCACCAGCCCTGAACTAGATCCTGTAAATGGCCTGGCAGTTCATGGCTCTGATTTACCCATCTGGAGTAAGACACTGATACCTCAGCTGGCCTCAGTGAGAGTCTCAGCAGAGCAGTAGAGATCTCCCCTGTTCGTGTAGTCGTGGTTTGACCCAACTCTACCCAGTATCTGATGAGGTAACAGCTTTCCTAAGAAGACCAGGCCAACTGCCTGGTGGATACGTGCTGATCTGAGGTTAGCTGTTAGCGAACAGACCAGTTGAGGAGATCTGGGCTTCCACTGCTGCCTTGGGCAGTCCAAGGTTCTGTTCACTTTCCCTCCCATTGGAGGCTCTAGTTTATGGGCAAGGTGCCTGGCTCTTCATCAGGAAAAGCCTGCCAATGGCAGTGAGTACTCCTGCAGATGCTGCATGAACAACTTGCTCACCACATCCACACGTTTCTTTCTCTACGGAACTGGTGAAGAGGAAACACAGGCAAGCAGGGAATGACCTGGTCTATTAGAACAAGCTGGAATATGCCTTGCTTCAGCCTGATGGAGAAGTTAAAGTCCTGTAGGGTTTAGCTGACCTCTGCTGCACCCTACGAATCCTAGAATCATAGAATACCCATTTGGAAGGGACCTCAAGGATCATCTGGTCCAACCCTTCTAGACAAAGCATGAATAGACTTGATGTCGCAGTACCCTGTCCAGATGAGTCTTAAAAGTGTCCAGTGTTGTGGAATCCATCACTTTCCTGGGGAGATTATTCCAGTGTCTGATTATTCCCCGTGTGAAAAACTTTCCTCTTGTGTCCAGTTGGAATGTGCCCAGGAGTAACTTGTACCCATTACCCCTCATCTTTTCCATGTGAAGCATCCATGTTCAGACATCCATGTCCAGACATCCTCACTTCGCAGAGGGGTCCATAAGGCTGGCTGATGCCACCATGACTCTGATGCAGGTGGAGACCCTGTCTGGGCAGAGCACGTGTTTAGACTATTGGTCTGAAAAGAGACAGGAGCACTTCACAGCTCTAGGTACCACCACTGGCACTGCCAGCATGGGGCAGGCACAGCACCACAATCTGCCCTGGCCCCACCAAGGCTGTCTGCCCAGGGCACATCCCACACCAGAGGAGTTACACATGGGAGCAGGCTGCAACCATGCTTTGTGCTTGTGCTTCTTCCCTGTATTTACCCTGGCAGCTGAAGCAGGTAACTCTGGAAACGCTGCGAGGTGACCAGCACCTAATTTGTTGACAGCTTTGAAGGGAACAATAGAACTGTGCAAACCTGAAACTGATTTTGTCCTTAAGCCCTGGGGCACGTCCCCACTAATGCCAGCTGCAGTCCTTCCTGGACAACTGAGGGCAGCTTCTGCTCCAATCCGGCAAACACTTACTGGATGCTTAATATCATACAAAGAAGGAACGCTTGCAAAGCCAATGGGATAGCCAGTGGGATAGCCAACATTTATACATACAATCAAATGTGCAATTTGGGTCTGAGTACTTTGTCATATTCTTGGCCTATGTTTAAAAGTAAAAAAAGAAAAGATGAAACCCCAGAAATCACATTCAAGCTCACAAACAGAATGATTTATTCAGAAAAAACACTGACGGGCTTTTGAAATACTGAAAGGGTTCAAATAGTCTGAATAGAATAAAAATTGACACAAATTTTTACCACAATGCAAAAGGAACTTGAACTATTCTAATAAGAGTTTGCTTTAATGTTCGTGCATGTCCTCACATCCTGCTTTTGGCAATAGCCAGAAAAGAACTACCGAAATACTGTGAGAAAAGCTGTTCTCATGTTATTTCTGGCCCTGCTGTAATGCATGAAATCAGGACATCTAATGAGAGAGACTGATATTCAAGATTTCAGTCTATTTTTCAGACAAAAAGGTCTGAATATATATCTCTAAATTTCTGGGTTTATTCATGGCTAGATCTCAAAGCAACAAGAAAAGTATTCCTGAGGTCACGAGTCAAATAGTCACAATACAGAAGAAAATATAATACTTATATTCAAATAACTTGGAGGAAAAAAAACCCTGCAAAGCCAATATTCACTTAACATGCTGAGGTGGATGTCTCCTCATTCTCAGAATAACCCTTAATGCCACTGAGGAATCTCTGAAGCTTATTCATAGGGTGGATGGGGGCTATGATTAAACCTAAAGTGTTTGAAGACACCAGCGAGTGTCTGGTGTCGCAGGACTGTTACCGTGTATGTGTGTGGCTCTAATCTGTCTAAAAATCATTTCTGATAAACACCTTCAGGACCCAAAGAAACGAGGGCTCTATGAACTATATGGTTTCTGGTGCCTCTGCCAACTCCGAATAAATACACTGTGTGTGTAGCCAAGGTCTTGGAGAATGATTTCCTGAAAACTACTTACTTTAGAACCAGAAGGAATTAATGAAGATGTGCCAGCTATTTCCTTTGCTGGCCTGCATGCCTCAGCCTCACCAATAATAAATAGTAACGGTTTGTACATGAGTTATGCTGCTACACCTCATGTTTTGCACCTTAGAGAGAGAACCAATCCGTTCTCTACACAAGCAAGAAAGCACAGAGTGTGAGTTTGTTGCCTCTCCTTGGGTATTGACATTTGAGGCTGGCAATACCTATCAAAGCCAAACTGCATTTTGAGTCTTTGGCTCTAGCTTCTGCTAAAATAGCATTTGTGTATTTAAAAACTGTTTGCAGAGGTTTAACTTCAGATCTCTTAAAAAGGAGATAATGCAGCTATCAGCACTGGTTAAACAGATTAATATGATCGGCCCGACTTTTTAATCTGCTTGAATAAACGCGTTTATTATTATTGGAAAACTTTAAGAAAACTTCTAAATCACGAGAGATTTATAAATTACCAATTATGTAAGAGCTGGAGCAGCTAGGAAGAATCTGTTATGTGACTGCATGCAATAAGGAAGGAGATTTTCAAACTCAGGCCACAGACATTCATCGCAAGTCACCTTTAGAAATATCCTTCTATAACCTTATTTTATCATCAGATTTTCTCAGGCTTCCTTTGAAGGAAACCAGCTCACTACTGGGTGACTCCTGAGCAGAGCCACAGAGGGGGACACTGTGTGCCGGAGGGAGCTCTTCCCAAGCAGCTCTGGGTGCCGAACCTTCGGATCAACCATTTTATGGAAACTGGCAGTAACTTTGGGGTTTTCCTTCAAGACACAAAATCCCCTCAATGACATCCATGTTGCCAAGGCAGCAGGCTCCAGCTCTGCCTGTCCTCTCCAGGACCTAACTTCTACTGGTGGAGCTTCTAGACGAAGTCGAAGTCATTGAAACCCTGACTCAACCACATACGGTTTTATGCTGTGCAAGCAGCCAAGAGGCTGAGGATATTTCAGAGGGTTTTTTATGCGAAAACTGGAGGGCCATCAAACTGAAGCATGTTATGACTGCTTCTCCCTGTTTAAAATCCTCAAAGTCAGCCTGAATCTTGTATCCTCTCTGTCTTGCCTCCGGAAAACGCCTCAGATCTGGGGTTGAAAGTGAATACACTCTGGGCTGACGCGTTGGGAGCTGCTACCCTGCTCAGAGCTTTGTCAGTACAAAGGAAAGAGGAAACGTTTCTGCTGGTATTATTAACATGTCAGTAGCACTGATAGATTCCAACTGAGATCAAGCCCTGTTGTATTAGCTGTGTGCCAAAAGCAGAGTGGGAAGCAGAGAAAGGGGAGGAAGCGTTATTATTCCCATGTTACAGCTGCAGAAGCGAGGCACGGGGATTGTGAAATCCTCGAGGTCACACAAAACCGCATGTGGCTCGAGTGGGGAATGGAGCCAGCCCCTCACAGTTGCCCCTTCCATCCCCTCAGCCCACGCACATCTCCCCACCTTCCCGGGTTGGTTCACGTTTTCAGGTATTTGGGAATGCTCCAGAGTTTGGGCCGGTGAAGTAATTCCTAGGGAACTGGCCCCAGGCAGATGCCACGTGAATTGCAGTGTCCCTGTGCATTACTGCACCGCCTTCACTCGCGCGTATGTGTGAGATAGTTATTTAAGTCATGGGTTGACTTCTATGTCTGTAACAGTGAAGAATATTTGTGGTAAAAATACCTGACTTTATGCTTTCCAGGGAAGCTAGATGGGAAAACAGGAATAAATAGTAGGGAATTCAATAACACAGAGCGCAGTGTTTATTTTTGCACAGGTGGCTGAAGAAAAATTAGAATTATAATTATTGTTGTTATCAACTGTTCAACATTTATCCTTAACATTTCAAAGCAGTGATTTCTGCAATGTGACCTGCAATCATTAATGTTAAATCCAAACAAATCCACATTCATTCTCCAAATGCAGAGCAGACATCAGCCATGTGAGATACTACATTAAATGGAACTGGATCATTCGCTGGCCAGTAAAAGCACTGAAGATGTGAATTCCCTCAGAGAATATTAAATAAAGGTTTTAAAACTCATTTAAAAAAACATGGTTATGAAAAGAATAAAATATATGTAACAGCAAAATTACTGATTTTTATTATATTGATACATTATACATAATTAAGAAAATCAGCCTCTTTGGGGATGTTTCAGGTCCTGTTTGTACAGAAGCAAAGGCTCATGTACATATTTAAGGCTTGAGTCTCTGGCTTTTTATTCCTTAGGGTTAAGTGAAAATGAGCAGCAGAGGAGGGATGGTGCAGAGTGCAGCAGCCCACAAAGGTTGACTCCATTGAGAGCAGAGAACTGAAGAAGCCAGGTGAGCCATAAAAGCCATGAGTGGGGGTCTCCTGCGGGGCACACACACATCCCACCAAGATCCTAAGAGGACAAAATGGAGAATGATAAACACATGTGAATGAAGCTTAATAAGCAAGATGCCGGATGTTGAGCTGCCAACCCTGTCCCAGACAGAACTGCGGAGCTTCTCCTGCTATTCACTTTTCCCCCTAATTAACACTTAATTACACACCATTGTCATTCCCAGGAAAAGTATCTGGCTCCTCTCTGGAGTCTTTTTGTCCTTGTGGCTGGTCACAGAGTCCCAACAGAGCTCGACTTAAAGAGCACTGGGAAAACATAGCTCCTCCAAGCAGCATGGCCACTGCATGCAGCAGCTGAAGCACAGCAGTGGCCCTATGGAAGGTGCTTTGTTTTACATGGCCCAGGGGATGGAGATCTAAAAAATGCAATGAAAAATGGAGGTGGAACAAAGCAGAGAGAAAAAATAAAGCTCCTAAGAACCAGTCAGAAGCTTGGTTTTCTGACCCTTTAGGGTGGCAGGGAGAGGGCTCACATGGAATTAGAAAGAATTGAGATCTAGTCCTTGGCTGGAGTTATGTTTTTGTTTATTAATTCTTAGGACAAAACACATCAAGAAGATGCAGAACAGAACCGGGTCCTCCACCCTCCCAGATGAAGCAACATCTATGGGTTGGGATAGTTTTTAGGTCTGTGGCTTGTCTGGGGCTTTCACTGCCACTAACCCCAATGCTTTATATCCAGTTTGAGGGTGTCACCAGGCAGGCCGCCCCACAAGGCCCCCTGCTTCTTAACAGAAACAGGGGGCAGCACTGCCTGCTGATGCTTCCAAAGAGGCATCTGCTCCCTGGTGCAGCGCTTGTTTTCGGCTTTCTCATCAGGTGAAGTCTGGTCCACCAGAAAGCGGTGGATGGACCAGACAGCAGCCTGCGGACAGCAGAGCAGCTCCCTTAATGAACACTCTTCCCAGTTTTAAATGGTAAAGAAATATATGAGTTATGCTGTCTTACACTGGAGCTAGAGTCTATGATATTGTCTCAGTCTAGTCTTGCTGGATCTGGAAGTGAAACCAGGGTTTGGTTAACGGTCATGTCTGCCAGGCTTCAGGATGTCCTCTTGACAACCTTCCCATTTCCCCTTACTGTTGTTGCCTCCTTGCTTCCCACAGTCCCTGCAGTTTGACAGTATTTATTGCCTGCTGAGCACCACCAGCAAAGCTGCCTTAGGGATGGTCCCATGTGATGTTGGTGTGTTTGCTTCTCGCATACATGTTTCCATTTCAGCACATCCTCCAAAACAAATATCCATAAAGAAGAGAAATAAGGACACATTTCACCTTTCAGGTGCTCCTTCACTGCTGTTGAGAAACCTTCCAAAGCTCATTCCCACAGCACTTTGCATGCAAAAAGGCCTGTAATTAGGTGGCAACTATCTCTGCTTTCTAGTAGACCAACATAATTATCTCCCCTCTTAGATGCCATATGCCCGGTATGATGACACCACTGCTCCTAAGGATGAAGGACTGAGCCCTCCTTACTATAAGACGGGCAATTCTAGGCAATGGTCCTGTGAAGTGTTCAAGCGGGTAGTTCTTCTTGCTTCTTTAGGATTATATTTAACACCATGTTACAAGATTTAACTTCACTCCTATTTCATTTCACCCCAGTGCTTTGGGAGCTTGAGTGCTTTGAGCAGGAAGAGCCCTTGCTAAAGCTGCAGCTCTGCTGGCTCTGGCTGCCCGCAGAAGCAGAGCAAACCCCTTTAGGCACCATTTCAGTGAATTCGGTTAATCAGGTTCATCTTTGTCTATGTGTCCCTCAAGACTTTGCTCAGTGCAGACCAAGCTGCTGCCATGGATGGCAACAGGGCGCTGCAGCTGCTCTCCCTTGCAGTGTGGCTATTTCGCAGTGCAGATAACACCTCGTTTTGCGTAATCCTAAACAATTTCTCACCTACCCGACTTCTCAGCCCCTTCAAGGTACATGCTGTAGCTATTCAGCCACCCAGCATGCCACAGCGCAAAGTGTACCAGGGACGTGAGGAAATTCTTTGGATTTCAAACATATATGTTTACTGTGGAGGAATCTGCAGCTGGAGGGGGGAGCTGTGAGAATGGAAATGTTTGCTGAAAGTGTTTAAAAAATAACCAGAACATGAAGCAAGGGACAAAAGCAACGTTTTGCTGTGAGTGCAAAGTAGGAACAAGGACTGTATTTAGATGGGACTCTATCAAACTGGATTTGGACTGCCCCTTGCTCCTGGACGGGGAAGGAAGAGCAGGGAGAGCAGAACTCCAGCCTGCCCCATCAGTGGCCAGCCAGGCCCTGAGGGGCAGCTGCCCACTGCCAGCATCTGGGCTGGGGCTGCAGCCGCCTCACTGGCTGGAGCATGGCTGGCACTGGGGAGCTACCTCGCTTGCAGCCTCAGGAGGAAACTCTCTCTCAGCCTGACAACAAGGTTGATATTTTCCTGGCTCCTCCAGTGAGACAGATTAGGCCCATGAGCACCACTTCTAGGCTCTTTCTGCACGATATCCCTTGGAAAGGTGCCTTCCTGCCACTTTCTGGCATGCCAGCCTGGCCTACCAGCTGTCTGAGGCTGGACACGCAGGCATGGCCTGGGAGAGGGGTATTGCAGAGACTGGCAAGAAGCTTCTTGCAGCTACAGCACGGCAGGTGCCCAAAGACCCCCTGCACCCCAGTCGTCTGGCCCACTGAGGGATGCATGGGACCCCACCGTGTTCCCATCACTTGGTGCTGCACCACCCTCAGGGGAGCCGACTGCGGGCCATGGTATGCTGCCAGCAGCTATTGACTTATTTTTCCGTGCATGGCCGGGTAAGTAACCTTAATTAAAAACATGAAGCCCACAGTTTGTATCACATTTGCGATGTTAAACAAGCTCTGGAAATAGAAACCCTGTTTTCATTTAAGCTTTTCAACTGTGATCTAAGTAATAAAATATGGAGGGGGCGGGCGCGTGTGAGATTTACATGTGATGATTTGGGAGATCTTGCTGCTTTAGAGGCTTGTAAGGCGCTGCGGTGCCAACTGCTCCTGCCGCTGCCTCACCGCGCTTGGCAGCGCCTGCCCCACGCAGACACTTGTTTTTTTCCAGAGCCGCTTTCCAAATGCTGATTTCGGCTCTTGTTGCTGTGATTTATTCTGGGTGCGGGTGCGGGATCTGCCAGGCCCTCAGCAACCTGCTGCCCTGGCTGCCCGTACCCTGCCTGGCACTGGGCGGGCAGGCAGGCAGCATGCACCTCCACTGCTCCTGGGGACCACAGATGTCCTTGAGGACAGCCAGGCACCCTGCAAGCGCAGGCACTGATCCCATGAACCCATGGCCAAGCGGCACCATGATCAGAAGGCACAGGAGAGGGTTACCTTTGCCTTCCTGACTCCTCCTGGGCCATCACATAGGGAATGAACATCCATCCCACCATGAGAGGTAGACAGGAAGGGATGCTCTTCCAAGGGCACCTGCTCTGCACCCTGCCAGTGCATGGTCTGACCCTGCTCCAGTGGCTGCCTCAGCCTGCAGAGTTCCCAGTGACCCTATCTGTGTTCCCACTGGGATTTGCAAGCCAGGGCCTGTGCCTGCCCTGCCAGAGAGTCTCACCCCTACTGTGCCAGAAGGGCTGATAGCAGGGAATGGGAACACAACAGGGCAAATACTTGTCTGAAGGCTGTAAATGCTTGAGATCACCTTCATATTTCGTTGTAGTGAGCAGGAGCCCTGAGGAGCTTGTTTTCGATCAAGGCTTCCTCAGTCTTTTTTTGCTGTAATATAACAGTACTTCCAAGGTCATAAACAGTTCAGCTGGGCATGGAAATGGCTGTGTATTTTGCAGCAAGCTCCTGATATGTTCGCACATTAGCACAGAGGCATTCATCCCACAGTGTCCCCCTGTGTCCCCCTTCCCCTTCAAGCTATTTCTGAATTCTCTGGCCAGGGCATGCACTGTGGAGGAGCCTTGAAAAGGGCTTTGCCCAAAAGCCAGTGAAAGCATGGGATGCACAGGCTGTGCAGAAACCATCTCTATTTACACTCATTTCTATCCTTTGTTTTTTCTGTCGGGGACTGGTGACAAGTTGCTTGTGGGTTTCTTTATTCCATCCTGGGGATAGAGGGATTTGTCCCTTAATGATGGGACATCCTCAGCACATTGCCCTTCCCCAGCCTCCCTCTGGGTTCGCTTCTGGAACCAGACAAACAACAATCGGTCGGTAGCGGCCGACTCCAGGGTACCCGTCTTCCTAGGACCCTCTTTCCCAGCGCCTGCGGCTATGTGATGTCGCAGAGAGCGGCCGTGACGGAGGGGTACAGGCAAAGCGGTAGGTCACAGAAAGCACCCCAAGGCGGGGCAGAAACCGAGCGGCAGAGCCCGGGAGGGGGCAGGCGGCGGCGGGCGGAGGTGCCCGGGGCAGGGTCTGTAGCAGGTGCCTGCCGGCGCCGCGGCTCCGGGGCCGGAAGAACGGTAGTCTCCAGCCCTCCTGTCCCCGCCGCTCCAGCGCCGAGGGCCTCGCAGAACCGCGTACCCCCCCGCGGTGGCCTCTCTGGTGTGGAAGCACGGGAGGAAATGAGGCCAAGGTGTGGAGAGGGGAAGAGATCAAGCCGGTAGCGGCTGTGCAGACTCAGGTCCTTTGGGGTCAAGTGGTTCCCCAGCCTGGGGACCAGGACGGGGACAGAGATCCCACGGGGAAGCGAGGTGCCATGAGGGGCTGCTCGCAGGGGAGCCAGCGCCGCGCACGTCCCGCCGGCCAGCGGGCTCAGACGGCTGCGGCCCGCTCACCCGCGGCGGTCAAATAACGTCTGAATTACATCCTTGTAAATATTGACTGTGGCCATCTTCTTCGTTTCTGAGCACAGTAGCCGAAGTGTCAAGCCCGGCGGAGCCGGGGCCGGGCTGCGACGCCTCAGGGCAGCAATGGGCCAGGGGACTCGGGGGACCGGGGCACATCCACGGTATCGGCCCGGGGGCGCACGCAGAGCTCTTCGACGACCGAGCATCGCGTCTCAGAGGGAGCGCGCCGACCGCGCCGGGGATGCTGAAGGGAATGGGCTGTCTATCGGCTTGGACCGCGATCTAATTTATAACCTTGTAAGGGGGAGACACACACACACACACAAGAGAAGACGGAAGAGGGTGGGGGGAGATGTTTCCTGGTCCGCCTTCATTAAACGCCAGCGTTAATGAGCGGCGCAGGGCTGCGGCTACCCGCACTGCCGTTGCCGCGCCGGGAGTGCCCCGCGCCCATCCCGCGCCCCCGACGGGGGTCTCTCCCGCTGGCAGCGTGATCCCAGCCGGTGTCCTTAGCCACCTTTCCCGTGGGACCCCCCGTGCACACCGGGGACTGTCCAGCCGCGCATTGGCGTCCACTAGGCTCCCCTCGCCGCGCTCCTGCCTCCCCTCCACGCACCGCCCCCCGACGCCGCGCTGCCCTGGCGGGGGCAGTGCCCTCGCTGGGGCTCTGGGGTACCCTCATCGGCCGTGCCACCCTCCCCGGGGGATGGGGAGCGGCGACTCCGGCAGCGTGAGTGGCTGGGCGGCTTTGCACATTTGGTGGTCGTTAAAAACAATTTGTTTCCCTCCCACCTTGGGGAGGGGGAAGGGGAAAACCATTCCGGGGGAGGGGAGGAGAAGGGAAAGGGGGGAGAAAGGAGAGAGAGAGCGAGCAGGAGAGAGAGAAACACCAAACCCAACAGAAAACCCGCGCTCCGAACTAGTGCGACACGAAGCGAGGAGCGCGGCGGAGGCTGGCGGTGAGGTGCGAGCGAGACCGGAGTGGGCCGGACTGAGGGGACCGTAGGAGCGGGC
>JANHGB010049781.1:93178-133837 GCA_026283785.1 Coracopsis vasa
CCGCCTCCCGGAGCCTCCGCGCCGGTCCGCGCAGCGCTGTCCGCCGTGCGCGCTGCCGGCTCCAGCCCTGCTCTGGGTTTTCCTGCTGATTCCCCGGGTTTGTTCCCTCGCTTTTATTTTCGAGCTGCCTCTTTTTTATTTAACAAAGGAAAACCTTTTACTTTTTAAAAATTTATTTATTTTTAACGGTACCTGAGTTTCGTGCCCCCCAGTTTAACCTTTTCCCCCGTTAGGTTTCGGGCTTTGCGGGCCGCCTCGCCTCGCTGCCGGCAGTGCTGGGAACGGCACGCCGGCTGCGCCGGAGCATTCCTTGCCGCCGGCTGCAGACAGGGGAACAATCTGGGAGCTGCTCGATGCAAACATATTCGGGCGGGGGTCGGGCTCGGTTGGCTCCGGGGCAGCCCGCACCGCAGCCCTGTTCGCTCGGGGGTATGGGACCGGGGCCGTGCGGGGCAGGCCCTACTCTTCCTGGAAAACACCTCTGTAAACACACCGCCCGCCCGGCAGATGCCGGGCATCGGAAGCATCGGGACACTCAAACCCTGCACCGGCGGAGCCCTGACCGCGCCGAAGTCCCCGCAGCGGAGCCGTCCGAGCCCGCAGCATCATTGCGGCCAGCGCCGGCCCAGTCCCTCCCCTCTGGGTCAGCTCTCCTAGACCCTCACGGGGCGTCCGGGGGAGCCGCGGCCATCGCCGCCTCCTGAGCGAGGGATGCGGCATTGGAAGACCCCGAACACCCCGCGGAGACCGGGCTCTGCTGCCCCGGACAGGGTGCATCCCCGGGCAGGGATGGACGCGGGAAGGGCGCTCCCCGGGGCTGCGGCACCCTCCGAGTAAGGGTCCCCGTTCGAGGAGGGGGAGGCGGGCAGGTGCCCGCTGCCCCGGCCCTCAGTGCTCCTTCTCCGCGGCAGGGCGCGGCAGAGCGGCGGGAAAGTGCGGCACAAGCGGCAGGCGCTACAGGACATGGCGCGGCCTCTCAAGCAGTGGCTCTACAAACACCGCGACAACCCCTACCCCACCAAGACCGAGAAGATCCTGCTAGCGCTCGGCTCCCAGATGACGCTGGTGCAGGTAAGGGAACCCCCTGTGCCCACCTCCAGTGACCGCTCCGGGGCATGTCATGGATCAGAGGGACAGGGACAAGGGGACAGCTGCAGCCCAAGCCCTTCTGTGACCTGAATAAGAGGCAGCAGTGGGTGTCAGGGGAGACATCAGTGTGGCCAGCAAGGTCCTGTGCGCATCCTTCCCTCTGCTCTCCCCAAGGCTTCCGTGGCAGCAGGACTGTATCCCCCAAACAGGAATCCCCACATCTGTACTATCCTGGCTGAGGAGGTGCTAAACATAGTCTGCAAAAGGTGTGTGCTTTCCCTCCTAGGAAAAGATGTCTTCTTCCTTTAATCCCATTCATAAATGCAGTGGAAATATGTTTGCTTAGTCTTTAAAAATCTTCAGGTAAAGAAAAGAGTAATGGGAGATTTCAGCACAGAATAGGAATTGCTGAGGAAGCTTTTGAAAACGGGCAAGAATAGGAACAGTTATGTTGTTCTGAGAATAATCGTCACCTGTTGCACAGCTGTTAGTATTCCCATGCAAACTGTGTGCAGCGGCGCAGCGTGTGCTTCACAGTCTTACAGGAATTATCATCACAGCGTAATTAGATGTGGGGAATAATTGTTTTGCTCTCAGGTAAAGCTCCACTAGAATGACTGGCAGTTGGGTTGCAGCAAGAGGCATAAAACTGGCTGCAAATGTTCATAAATCTCACTTCTTTGTTCTCATTGCCATCTGGCTCTCTGCTGAAGTAGGTGGTTAAATGCTCTCAGTTGCTGAGTGATGCTATCTCAGGTCTGGATGCTGCAAAGATTTATGCATTGTGAGTAATCTAATTTCCTTGCTGCAGGCTACTGCTAGGTGCATAAAATGAAACACATGTGTTTGCAGGATTGGGTCCTCAGCACTCTGCCTAGCACATTATGTGTCACTTTGCAAAGGACATGGAGAGAATGAATAAAATACTAGAAAAAGAAGGTGGTAATTCAGCATTATTAGTTTGAGTGCTCCTTCAGAAAAGCCTGTGCTAAGCACTTTCATCCTAGTAACAGCAAAATAGGAAACTTCTACACTTTAGTACCTCACTGTGAGACTGTTGCACTAGAAAAAACACTATAGCTTTGACAAAAATAATATTAATGTCTCAGAAAATGCCAGTTATAACTGGAAGATACAGTTAAAACAACTTCTCTTGCTTTCAAAAAATACACATGAAAGGTTTGCTCAGACTTTTAAAAATATGATTACATAAACACTGTCCATTCAATGCCGCATTCAATAGGAGTACTTTATTGGACTATGGCTTTTAAAACATTCTTGTATTTTTACATGATTTAAAACATACATCCAGAATACATGTTGGGAGACTTTCACACTAATGACATTTGGGGAGTTGTGGCGGCTTTGGTAAATCATGATGGGAATGTGAGATATGCTGTGTTAGCCTCTATAAAAGCATCAAGTGAGCCATGGCCACTGCTCCAGAGAGTTTTATGATCTGTGTAAGGTGTAGAATAAAATTAAAAGGAATCACAGAGAGCTACATTTATATGTGTTAGAGCCCCCTGACTCTAGTGGATTTACGCTGAAGCTGAATGGAGTAGCGTTATTCCTACAAACTTTAATATCTGAAAGAGCTGTGCAAACCAGCACATCTATCTTCATTTTCAGAAGCACGCCGTCTAAAAGAAACCCCATATGTTTCTTCTATCATTTGGGTGCAATGCTCTTTTAATACAGAAATACAATAGCATGTGTACAAGAGGTAAATACGTATGTCTGGCACCAGCAGTAATTCCTGAGCCTGGAAGAACAAAACAACACACACCCCACATCTACTTTTCAGATGACCAGAAAGAAGACGACTGTAATCCAGATCAAAATTCTTGTTTCCTGAGAGTGAGAGAGCAAGCGCCAGGCTGTGATCTCAGTCACACTGGGCACATCTGAAATAGCTTCCCCGAAGGCTGAGCTGTTTCAGCAGAGTGGTATTACCGAAAGCAGGCTTGGGTCTGGGCTTCGGTATCTGTTGGAAAGATTTGCTGCTGCCCTAGGAGGGCAGCTTTACAAAAGCATCGTTCGCGGTCTCCTGTGATTGCTTTTCTAATCTAGCAACACCAGACATCGCTGGCAAACCAGGAATTGGTGTATGATTTTTTCTCCGGGTTTCATGCCTTCACATTTGCTGATGCGTCTCCTGTTTCCTACTCTTCTTCCATTGCTTAGTGCTGTCCTGTGGTGTTTGCTCTTGGTTGGGAATGCATGCTTGCCCCCACATCTTTCAAATCCTGTGGAGGCTGTTGTCTGCTGACAGCTGTTATCTCTTCCCAGCATCCCTCGTGTGCTGACGCCTTGTCATTGGAAGCCCTAGGGAAGGCAGAAGATACTGTTGGAAATCCCTTTCGAGTTTCCGCCAAAGTGCCAATTAGGGAATGAATAGTTGGGTTTTTTTGGTTTTCACCTGACTGCTGACCTTAGAGAAAGTCTTCAGCAGCTGCCTGGAAGATGATGTTGGTCATGAGTGGTATTGATAATACAGTTGTACCTCTTCCCCACATGCTTTTCTTTCATCTAATGAACCTTATTCCAGTATGTACCATCTATCCAAAGGAGCTTTTGCAGGACTGTAGCGTAGATAAAACCAATACTTCTGTGAGACAAAGAGTTCAACATCCAGCCCTGTTTTCTACTGTTACTATTAGGACAGTGTCTGCATGAAAGTAAGCTTTCACAGCTTACTTTCATTAGCTTTGTTATCACCCAGTTTATTCCACCTCACAAATACTTTGGCTTATCCTCCTGTTCCTGGTCGCAGGGGGGCTGTTCCTATTGCAAGTCCATCTGCACTGCAGAAGGAAAGTCAAACTCTTTCAAGGAGGTAGGATTTCACAGGAATCATAAATCATCTTGTTTCTTAATAATATGTCGCAGCGAAACCTGGGGCAAATTCTGGGCCGACTTATTCCTGAGCAGGCCAACGACGTCTTCAGGAGTCCTCAAAGCAAATGTTATTGCAGCTTTTAGTCTAACAGTCCAAAGTTTTCTACTTCCCCAACTGCCAAAGCAGGAAACCAAAAAAGCAATATAGTTTGAAAAGGCATTTTATGTTTTACTGCAATTAGATTCCAATTCAGAATCCAATAATTTGTCCTATTAATATGCTATTAATATGCTACATTTTCATTTGTATTACTACCACAGTGCTTGATTTATTTCATTTTAAATTTTGGTTCAGATGTTCTAGTGAAATAAAAAAGAAAAATGGCTGTATATTCCTTCCAGGAAGAAATATGAATGGCTGTATTGTTGAAAAGAAGTTCTTTGCAATGCTAGGATTGATATATTGGTCATGTGCTGCTATGGATTTAATAGTATTCAGATTCATAAAGGCATATCTGGATTACCAGAGGAGGAAAATCGCTTGATTTCTGTTCCCTTTCTGAAACTTTGGCCACTCTTAAGCAGTGAAGCAGAACAAATTACAATAAAACTAAAGAGTCTCTTCAGAAGTAAAACCAGAGGGCCAATATTTCATTATGCCAATATAAGTACCTGATGCTCTTCGGAAATGACTGAGTTGCTATAAAATATGAATGCTGGAAATCACATCCATTATCGTTCTCCTTATGTTTTGTCTGTTTACTTTTTGAAGAACTACACGATCGTTACTTTACAAGAATAGTGAGTTTCATCATGCCTTTTTTTTCAAGATACTTAGTTCTTTGTGAATTTTCTGAGACAAAGATTTTCCCACTGGCTTGTATGTAAGTCATTGTTTTGGTTTTCTTTTATTATTCTCAGAGTTCATGGTAGTGTAACTTGGGACCGTGGTAAAGGATGGATGGCTTTTGGCAGCTTTGATTTTTTCATCTTGTAATACTTAAGTAAGTGTGGTGCAAACAGGCACTTGGAGTGAGTGGGACCTACAGCAGTAGGCAGACAACTTTTGAAAGACCACGTGATGCACAGGGTAGCATTTGGGCTGCTTGAAATTAGTGGCAAAACTGGCCTTGGCTTTGAAGGAGCCAAGAACAGCCTGTAGTAGGTGTTTCTGGAGTGAGTTTGCTGCTTTATGCTTTAGCAGAAAGCTTCTCTTGTAAATGTTGACTTCAGATGCTTTCATAATCATAGAATCATATAATTGTTTAGGTTGGAAAAGACCTTAAAGATCATAAAGTCCAAATGTTAACCTAGCCAAGTTCATCACTAAACCATGTCCCTAAGCATCACATCTACCATCTTTTAAGTACCTCCAGGGATGGTGACTCCACCACTTCCCTGACCAGCCTGTTGCAATGCTTCACAACCCTTTCGGTGAAGAATTTTTTCCTAATATCCAGTCTAAACCTCCCCTGGCACAACTTGAGGCCGTTTCCTCTTGTCCTATCACTTGTTACTTGAGAGGAGAGACTGACACCCACCTCACTTCAACCTCCTTTCAGGTAGTTGTAGATAGCGATAAGGTCTCCTTGAACCTCCTTTTCCCCAGGCTGAACAACCCCGGTTCCCTCAGCTGCTCTTCATAAGACTGTTCTCTAGCCACTTCGTCAGCTTCGTTGCTCTCCTTCGGACACACTCCAACACCTCAATGTCTCTCTTGTAGTGAAGTGCCCAGAACTGAACACAGTATTTGAGGTGCAGCCTCACCCGTGCCAAATATAGGGTAACAATCCCTTTCCTAGCCCTGCTGGCTATGCTATTTCTGATAAAGGCCAGGATGCTCTTGGCCTTCTTGGCCACCTGAGCACAATCTGGCTCATGTTCAGCCGGCTGTTGACCAACAACCCCAGGTCCTTGTCCTCTGAGCAGTTTTACAGCCACTTTTCCATAAGCCTGTTGGCGTTGCATGGGGTTGTTGTTACCCAAGGGCAGGACCCAGAACTTATTAAACCTCGCACCATTGGCCTCGGCCCATCAATCCAGCCTGTCCAGATCCCTTTGCAGAGCCTTCCTATACTCCAGCAGATCAACAGTCCCACCCAACTTGGTGGGACAACATCTGCAAACTTACTGAGGGTACACTCGATCTCCTCATCCAGATAATTTATAAAGGTATTAAGCAGAACTTGCCCCAGTACCGAGCTGAGCCATGGGGAACCACTTGTGACCAGCTGCCAGTTGGATTTAACTCCAGTCACCACCAGTCTTTGGGCCTGGCTGTTCAGCCGTCTGGCATACCCAGGGAAGAGTACGCCTGTCTGAGCGATGAGCAGCCAGTGTTCGCGAGGAGGATGCTGTGGGAAACAGCATCAAAAGCTTTACTGAAGACTAGGTAGACAACATGGACGTGGATCATGCTAGTCAAGCAGGACCTGCCTTTCATAAACCCATGCTGACTGGGCCTGAGCACCTGTATGTGCTGTGTGATGACACTGAAGATGATCTGTTCCATAAAGAGCATGAGGACAGGGTGCAATATATTTGTCTCATTAGGAGATAATGATCAAATACTACTATTTCCTCCTCTCATAGCAGAAGACTTAAAATATGATTCATCTTTTCATATTGATATGCAGAAAGCAAAGCATTGGCATGGGAAGAATGAGCCCAAAATAAACCAAGAGTACCATACAAAAATCACTCCTGCTAAATTTAATTGCTTTTATGTATGAGTCACACTAATACTACCCATCTTTCTTTTCTGTACATGGCACTTCACTGATGAAATATTTCAGTATGTAATGAAATGGAGCATAATGAAATTTTTCTCGTGAGAGGTTGGAAAGCTGTCAGTTTTGTAAGATGCTGCAGTAACTGCTGTAACATTCAGTGAGACTGTGGATTGATCCATCTCTATCATTACATACTTGATCTCAGAGTTACACTAAATCATGCAGCAGCCAGGTGACTGCTGCTTCAGCTGAACAGTCTGGAGTGAGTTTGTTAACAGCTTTAGAAAGTGGATGAATTCCAGTCCATGCTTTCTCATTTATTATAATGGTTACTGTGTCAATGTGATGAATGTAAACAAGCAGCCTTGGAAGAGAATGAAAATTACTTACTCTTTTCTGCGAGCTACAGTTTTGGTCTTCTAACCTGTTGCAGTAAACTACATGGTGTGTAAACTTAGGTGTTTGGCATCTGAACACTGATACAGGTGAAACCCTGTTTCATGTAAACATTATTTTAAGTAAAATCACAGTGACAGGCTAAAGGTGCCACTGTTCATTTCTAGGTGAGAGTTTGAACTGAAACTTTGTTTTCCCTTTAAGCAGACAGTGTTTATTTTTCTCATAATCACCCTAGAAGAGACTATCAATACATCATAATCAGCCAAATACTTCTGTGCAGTTTATACAACCTGAGCTACAATAGACAGATGACAAAACAGGGCCAAAATCCAATACTGAGGTCTACAGTCTGGCTTTCTAGTAGGTGGGGTAGCATGTATTGATAAAATATGTGTTAACTTGCTTTGCAGGTTAGCATAAGTTAAATGGTATGATCATTCCCAGGTCAGAATATGACTGCAGTGGTCTCCAGCTTCCTCTACGTGAACTTTCACAACACAAAGATGTGAGTGGGACTCTAGACTCCCAACATTCTTTACATTCTCCTTTGCAAGTAATGCCGCTCCACCTCCGTCTTGCAGAGGTCATGTCAAAATACACTTATTCCTGCAAGGAGTAAATAGGAATTTAAGACCTGATTTATCATTAAGCAAATATTGTTAGAGTGTAGGTAGCTTGCCTCTGCTCTCTCTTGTAGTAAGGTTATGCTAAGGTCACTCTGTCAGTATCAAGTATTTCCCATTTTGTATATTTTTAAGTTACAGTAGAATCAAGGCCAGCATTTTCTTAGGTATACTTTCATGCTAAGTCGCTGCAAGTACACGCATCCCACTTGGTGGTTTAATTAGCACTGCTGGCTCAGATGACTATACTTGCTCTTTTGCTGCTATGGTGCCCGAAGCACTGTGAAATCTTGTGTTTGAGCCTTTGTGGTGACCCTGTATGCTAGAAGGATACCAACATGCATCCCTTTTGTAATGTCAGACTCTAAAAAACACTGTGCAGCTGAGAAGGAAGACAAGCCAGTCTCTTGTTTAGTAGTCCCCTCGTGAAGAATATGCATCCTCAGTGGTTTTTAGGGTTTCCACAACAGAAAGAGTTCACAAAAACTGCTGCTTTGTAGAGCAAATGGTTGATTTCTGCAGTGACTCCAAGTACATTGGTACATCATTGTATTCTGTGTAAGACTTTCCTGATACCCACTCTCTGTCATACTTGGAGTACTGATAAAACATGAGGGAGAATTTGGGCTTTTATGTAACCAAATTCAGAATGTTTTTTTTTCTTTTCAACAGCCTTATTATAGCCTACATAAATGTCAAAGGCAGATTACCAAACATTACCTATTAATTTGAACTTAGGATATTAGCAGTATATCAATGGTTCATATTAAAAGTTCAGGGCAGTATCTTTAAAACAAAACAAACAAAAAGATTAATATAAAAGGAGGATTTGGGAACACTTTAATTAAAACTTTGTTAATAATGAGGGTTTGCTAACACTTGTGAAGGGTGGGAAGCCTGAAACTGCCTTTCTGTCTGAGGTTCCTGCTCTGCTCTGGGATAGTATTCATGGACTTTTGTTCATGTTTTTGTTTGCTGTTTTCTTACATAAACCTCATGAAAACTCTATGGGTTAGATTTGTTTATTTGCATCATTTTCAAGGGAAACTAATGCATTGATTTGTATGCAGGTATCCAACTGGTTTGCCAATGCAAGACGTCGTCTGAAGAATACTGTCAGGCAACCAGATCTTAGCTGGGCTTTACGAATAAAACTGTACAACAAATATGTTCAAGGAAATGCTGAACGACTCAGCGTGAGCAGCGATGACTCATGCTCTGAAGGTTTGTTGACGCTCTTCTCATCAGTTTTAGAATGATTAAAATGTACTTAGAAAGTATCAGGTACCTTACGTTAGCTCTGATTCCTCACAAAACATGCTCTGTGCAGTATTTGGGTCTCAGATACTCCGCAGCCTTTCAAAGTGGGGTTGTGTAGGTTAATCGGGGGGACAGTCTGGTTGTGTGTTATAGCATCGTTACTAGAAAAATAGTCGTTAGTTCATTAGATTCTACAAGCCTATTCCTTTAATCTGCATTAAAGGAAAGAATTGATTACTCTTGTTGGTTTAAGGAAATGAGAAATCTCTTGACTGTTACTTTCCTTGATGTAAGGGCTATAGCAATATCACATCATTAACAAGATAATCTGATTAACAAGAGAATCTGATTAACTTCAGCAAGGCTTATTGTATGATAAACTGAATATTAGCTTTATTTATTTAATGTATTTTACCATCAGTTTATTTCCTTAAAAGGTACACTGAAATTCTCTCTTTTATCCAAGTGAACAGATGTAGGATTTTTTTAAGTAACACCTTGTGGTTTTTAATAAAACATTTCTATTAATTACATCTGTGGGTACTTTTTTTAGTTGGATGTGACATGGAGATACATTGACAGGAACAAGTGCTATAGAACATTGTCAGAAATCTGTATGTGAATTTTTAGAAGAGTATGTTTCAATTACCTTCGTTCCAGTTTCAGTTTGTATAACACTGTAGTATTCAGGAGAACCAATTTTAAAGTTAGAACTCAGCTTATTCACACAGATTTTTAAATGCTTATCAGTGATTTTGGTCACTTCTCAGTTTTTTTCCACCTGCCTTGTATTACTCATGAGCAAATTAGACAGAGGCTGTTTTCTAAGTTAATTAATTTGGAATAGCTGGAACAGCTGAGAACCCTGGGAACTGCTGTGAGCAATGCGTGAACAGAAGAAAATGAAAATAATTTTCTAATGCTGAAGGATAAAGTTATTGTCTATTTTTAGCTATATTTATAACATTTTAAAACATGTAGAGGAAGCTTCTTTTTAAATATTAGGTATTTGATGTGTTCTGCATCTTTGTCCTTTTGTTTTCAGATGGGGAAAATCCTCCAAGAAACCATATGAATGAAGGGGGATATAACAAACCGGTTCATCACACTGTGATTAAAACTGAAAATTCAGTAATAAAAACAGGAGTGAGACCAGAAACAAGTGCCAATGAGGATTATGTGTCACCCCCCAAATACAAAAGCAGCTTATTGAATCGTTACCTAAATGACTCATTGAGACATGTCATGGCTACTAATGCAGCTATGATGGAAAAAACAAGGCAAAGGAATCACTCTGGTTCATTTAGTTCCAATGAATTTGAGGAAGAATTGGTGTCTCCATCATCATCAGAGACAGAAGGCAATTTTGTCTACCGGACAGGTAAGGGATTCTTTCTGCATCATTTCTGATACAGCCAGCTTTGGTGGATGGTGTCACTTGAAATGAGTGTCACCTGATCATGCCTTTTATGAGAATGAATAACTCCTATCCATCCTCTCATATGAGAGTGGATAATTCCTGTCCTCACTTTCATTCACTGGAGAAGCTCTACCTGCAGTATTGTAGTTAGATGCTTTTACTGACTGCTAATGAAGCTGGAGCTATGGGGCTGATTTTTGAAATGACACTTAAAGGCTGGTTTTGGGAGCTTTAAGACAAGCCTAAAAAAGGAGAAAACTCCTAAAATAAGGGAGGACTAGGGTCCGATTAGAGCACTCACTAGGACTAGGGAAGGACTAGTGCCCCAGCTGGGAGGAAAAGAAGGGCTTTGAAATTTCAAAGTGGCTGTTTGTGGAACTTACATGAGCCATATGCATGAGCACCTTCCCTTGTTGTATAGCATCTTTTCTGTCCTCAGAGTGTTTTGTCCAGTGCATGGCCCTTTAGTGCTCATTTATCTCTTACAAATACATGGATTAGTTTAGAGCAATTTCTGCATCATTGTCCGGAGATAGTGCTCTGAGCTAAGGGCCCACAGACTTGACATTAAATATCTTGGCTTAGTGTTCTTTTGAAGAGTTACAGATCATTTATTATTTTAATCTTATCAATAAAAATGTAAAAGCATGATTTATATCATGAGCTTTGTTACCAGTCAGAGTAAGGCACATGGGACTGCCTGCTTCATGCCAATAAATTGCTGTAAAGCAGGGTGAGATCAGGACTTGCTCAGTCCCCATGGGGCAGGGAGTCCTGGAAGGCTCCTCTTGTGAAACTTGTTCTGTATTCCTGTGGGGCATAAGGCAAAGGCTGTCTGTCCCCTTATCTTTCTAAAAAATGAGGTTTTGCATCCCATGTTCTGGAGGTCTCTGCCAGCACCTCAGTGTTTACAGCCGTCGCAGCAGCGCTTAGTGTTGTCCAAGGGACTTTCTCAGGGGGGTTATTCTCCCAGGGACCACCCTGTGGGCAGCTTTGCTTTTGGGATGGATGAATATTGATTAGAAGCACTGGAGGGCTTCGCACTAAAGTTCATACAGATTTAGATGATGTTGGTTCCCCTTGGCTTCTCTGGCAGGCAGGTTCAGGTGACCCTCGCCTTTAAAACCTCTGAAGTTTACAGTCTTTGCCCTCTCTTTTCTGGCACATTTCACGTGTTTATTTGTTCCTGTAGAGGGGCCACAAGGATTTCAGGAGGCTGAATGTGCTGGTGAGCATAGGGGGACATTAGTGTGTGCAGCTTGCCAGGGGATAACCCAGATGGCATAGTGGGGGCCCTTCAGAGAAATGAGATCTCTTGGGGAACAAGAATAGTGCAAGCACAATGAGTAAGTTTCAGAATTAACTCTCTCTGCTCATTCAGCTTTATTTTCCAATATACCAAATGCATTTGGACCGCATTATGGGCATATTGTCTGCCAAGTTTTATTTTTAAGTGAAAAGTTACTCAAGAACAGATGCAGCAGCTCAGATACAGAAACTTCTGTTTTTCTGTACTTTTCTGTGCTATAAGTTAAAAATGGACACAATGACTTCTTAAAAATTGTAATAAATTTGCTACTGGATTAAGTTCTTCTTGCCAAGTTTCCAGCTGTACTGAAAAAACATGGTCTTTAATGGGAATGCTGAGACAGGCACACTGTAACTGTGTGAGGTCACAAAAACTGGTGTATTTGTCCTTAAGGTTCATAACTGACATTCCTGCAACTCCTCTTGAGATTTTATGTAAGTCGGTTCCTAGATATCTTTGTTAATGTTTTGAAGTGCTATGGCCTTTGATGTGAACATACCAGCAGCTCTCAGGATGCAGTTTTATTCTTTCTATACTTCCGAAGCAGGCAAGCAGGAACCTGCTGATAGAAAGAAAAAGATCATTTGCACATTCTTTGTTATTTGGTGTAACCTTCTTACATGTGTATGCATTCATGAAATAAAGGGTACAAATAGGCTTTTTCCAGCTGCAATATTACAGTATTAATTAATGATTTTCTAATGATGTTATAACATGCAGAAACTGAGCCCCTCATGAACAAAGCAAATATTGTAAAGTTATCGTTCATTCATAAAATCTGTTTACAAATAGATTAAATTATCCAAATAATTGTTAGATAGGAAGAGATAAAGAAGGATGTCTTATTTTTTATGTGTTTTCTCTGTAATTTGAATACCTGGGATGGCAGTTTTGAGTGCAGTCATGTAGCAGAGCTGTATCTGTGTTCTCAAAAACAGCGGTAATCCATTTTGGTTAAGCAAAATAACAGGGTATGGCTGACTGTACTACTCATACCTTCCTGAAAGCAGCAAGTGTATTTCTAAGTGAGGTGCCACCACTTACAAGGAGGTCCCCACTGAAATTTTTTGTTAAGCGAAGCAGCTGATTTTTAACACAAAGGGGTTGAAGCAGGATTGTGAAGTCCCTCCTGGATGTTTTAGTTTACAAAGACAATTTGAGTGGTATTTAAAAAAAACGCAGAGTGGAAGATGATTGACATGTTATTTTTGAGACATGTTTGGCAAGGTTGCTGCGCTCCTAAGGGCAGGCGGCCATTGGCGTTGAAGCAAATTCCTTATTGTGCTTCACTGGAAAAGGAACTTTTCATAGTAGATTGGGAGTAGAAAGCTTACTCACTGCGTCTGGTTCATGTTACGGGCCAGACCCTGAGTTCGGGTACATCAGTGTGTCTGAAGCGACTTTGCTCACCCAGTGCCCAGGGTCAGGGTGGCCACGAGTGCCTCAACAGCCTGTGCCAAATTAAGAGGGTACAAGTGCAGTGTCCAATGACAAAACCAAGAAATTACAGTTTAAAGTTTATAAGGAAAACAGGCTCTACAGTTTCCCATTGCAGCCATTAACATGCTTATAAACACGGGACCATATGCTGCTCTAGCTTCACGCAACTGGGAAATCCCAGGTAAAGGTCAAGGACAGGCTATATAACCAACTGTCAGGAGAGCAGCCTCTCTTTATACCTCTGCACAATTGCGAGCTCATGGAAAGCAGCTTTAGTGCTGGGGTGGGAGCAGCAAATCCCGAGCCGGGGGCCTCACAGGTGCGATGCCCGTATCGCTGCTGCTCCCAGCCACTCCATACCACTCTGGCTGCATGTCCTGGGAAGCTAGGGAGCTGCAGCGGGACGTGGCGCAGGCAGCAGGGAGAATGGTGCAGCTGGGAAAGAGTGCAACTGCACTTGGATATGTCACATATGTGAGCGTTTCTGTCGTAAGCTGATACGCTTGTGTATATAACGTGACATACGTGAATGTGCTCACTTAAGGCAGAAAATTTCAGTTTGGATTAATCATAGTGAAGGTATAATGTATAAATACATATAATTGGTCAAATATGTGTCTTAAACTGACCACTGAAAGGCTCGGTTCACTGTTTGTGTTTAGTTAAAAATCCATGTTGGAGAACAAGTTTTCATTAACTCCTTGGCATGCGGTCATTCACAGCAGGTTCTCTGTGTGACAGGAATAACCAAAACCAGACTTGCCTATCTCTATTTGTTGTACAAATGCACGCAGAAACAACACTCTGACTGCAACAAGCACCCCAGAAATCTATAAAGGAAAGATCTAATGATGTTTATAGTGAGGCTGGACATAAATCTAAAGCAGCGGCAGCAGTCTTTGTTTACGGATCACTCAGATGCTGACTTTTCCTGTAATCACACTGTAGTGCTCTGCGGGTACCCGATCGTCAGTCACCTGCAGGAACAAAATGTTCTGTATCATTACAGCACAAGGAAATGAAAAATCCCAGCTTTCTGGGATATCGCTGTCTGGTGAGCTGCGCTTGGTGAATGGAAGCAAAAATTAAAATGAGAAAAAGAGAGATGAAATGGCAGGACAGGGAGTTTTCTAACTTTTTTCTGCAGGCAGATTTTCATTGATTTCACTTTATATGTTACTTAGCACAGTAGAAAAGCCAGAACAAATAAAAACAGTGAGGAAACTAAAGACTTGCAGGCCTGGAAAGGAGGGTGGATTTTAAATAAACTCGTGAATGACTGGTTGATTTTTGAACATGTTTGATCTCTATTTTTAGATGTTTATACTCAGGAGTGTGCTCTGTTTCTGATGTTTTCATTACTACTGCCTTTTTCTTTCCTCTCGCCTTCCTTTCTTACTTTCATTTGGATCTTGCAAAGTTTGTGATTTATAAAGCATGATCCTGGGTCATTTATTGCAGCACACTGAGCGCCTCTGCTGAGACCCTCAGTACACTCCAGGATCAGGCCCATATTCATAAAGAGCACTTAAATGTAAGGGTATAGCCATGCACATAAGTACTATAGAGAGACACACGCAAGCTGCAGAACAGCGCTGTGATTTTGTGTGGTCCTTGCCAACTTTTCCTCACAATTTAACATTTTTAGAAATTAACATGTAATTTAAAAATGAGCTATAAAATTTAAAGGCATAATATGAACACAATGGAACCTGTTTTTAGACACAACTCAAGGGACCCGCAAAAACCACTAGTACCAGGGACTTTTGTAAGTTTGATCTAAACAGTGCTGGAGACCTTGGGGATACTTTAAAATAAATGGTAACCTGGGAGAGCTGAAGGAGGTCCTTGTTGCAAATCCTAATGTCATCCAGAAGTGAAATGGAAAAGGGGAATGTCAAGTACAGTATTAAATGCACACAGCAGCATAACTGCAATTTGAAGGTTACACGGTTAAGATCTTATTTCTGCAGGAATTTTATTATTACATGACCTGATTCGTCAACACTGAAATAGCATGGAATTGAGAATTGAGGAGAGGATTGCGTTTAATTTGCTGTTCTGTTTTTTTTTCTGAAGAAAGATTAAAAGGAAATGGCTTTACTATGGGGACAATGTCAGGTTTAATATACCAGATGTGACAACCCAAACATGAGAATTTTAAAGATCCTGCCTGTTCCCTGCTAGTTAAATTGTTTTTTCACTTTTTGTATTTCTTACAGTTTGAACAGCAAAAATCAAATAAGATGGTTTTTTAATTCCTTTTAGTCTTTTGTTTTCTTAGTGTTTGAGCTGCAGGGAGAATGGGTCAGGATTATTTCCACATGACCCTGGAAAACAGGGCTTCATCAAAACGGAATCTTTTCTTTGTGTAAAGGTAGGAGTTTCAACCTCTCTCAGGTGGGGGAACAGGGAGTGCTTGCTGGGCTGGGGGCATTGATGGTGCTGGGAATAGAGCTCCTGTGCAAAAGCCTGGGCACTGCAGGCTTGCGGGAGAGCAGGGGAGAGCTTTGCCTGGAGCCAGTCCTTTGGGGAGGAGAAACAGCGCCGGGCAGCAATGGTTTTTCTGAGCCATTTCTCTCCACTCCCTGCTTTTAATGGTCAGTTTTGTGGGAAAAGAGAATGCTTGTTTTCTCACAGGTGCTGGGTGCAAACACTGCGTCCTTGTTTTATCTGTTTGTTTACAGATGCAAATGACTATGAATGTTTTGGGCTTCTTTTTTTTTGGAGTTTAGGCTATGTGCAAGTCAGATGTGCTTCTAATAGCCGCATGTTCATGGGCATAATTCAGGTATAATTGCTGTGGAGACCCCGTGCAGCAGAGGGGGTGCACCTCTGCTGGTTTTGCTTCTGTTGATGTCATGGCCAATTTTCCATGTCCTTCAGTAAAAAACAGCTCAAGCCAGTTGTTTGGCTGCAGAGGATTTTCTTCAAGTCAGTTTGCTTTGGGACTCCTGACAGCTTTATCATCGCAGAGAATAAGATGTTCTTGCATGAATGATTTGAAATGGAAAAGATGACAACATCTGACCAGAAAATCAGAGAGATAAAAAAATCAGGGGATAAGCCATGTTTCCATGGCCACAGGTTGCTGCTGCCTGTGCCGGTACAGCAGCTCGCCTCTGTTTCTCTGAGACCATTAAAAATTCCCCAATGCAAGTATTTGGAGCAGCAGCCAAAAAAGCAGCAGACCCCTGCACTTGCCCAAGATCTCTCCCAGACACAGCAGGGAAAATGTATGGTGCTGTCACTGATGGCTAACAATGATATATTTTAATACTCCTCTTTATAGTTAGCCAGTGCTCCGGGCCTCAGTAAGCACTGTTCCCCGGCAAGCCTTGGACTGCATTCATTTAGTGAAGGTGTGTGTTAAAAAAAAAGAAATAATTATCCCCGTTTTCCCATTGTTCCAAACTTCTTCAGAATTATACTTGGTCTTAAAACCTGGGACCAACCCAAATCTGAATGTTTCAGGAAATTATGTGCATGGAAAAGCACATGATCATAAATCAGACTGTTTTCCAGTTTTAGCTGCAGACTGCATGGCTAGTAATGAATATAATAAGGAAATTAGTAAGAAAATTAGCAGTTAATTTAAGGAGTATTTAAAAAGTGTGTGAAACTACAGCTTGGGAAAACTGATTTAGTGAAATGGATGTGATTCCTTCTCCCTTTCCGCTGCCTGAGCAGGATTTTCCCCAGTAGCTGAATTTCTGGGCAGATCTCTTACAGCAGAAATGTCAGGCTTCAATCCTGCCTTACAGTGCATCAGCTGCTGTGCCTTTTGCACTGATTCAGGGGATCCTCAACCTTGCAAAACTGCAGCCACTGCTACTCTAAGCAGTTGCATGTGTTGCAAAAGGAAGCACTACTTGAATGAGTAAGGCAAAGGGGGTTTGAGGGAGATAACAAGACAAGAGATAACAAGACAAGAGAACGGTGAAATGCACCAGTTAGAGCAGAGCAGCGGAAAGGTCTCAGTGCTGCAGTCCTGGTGCAGCAGCCAGGGATGGAGTGGTGCAGCATCAGTCAGGAGAGTGGGTTTGCATCCTGTGGGTCATCCCCATAGTCTGGCCTCCCCGTGCTTCATGGACGTGTGTGCAGAGCAACCCTGCCACTGCAGCTTTCCCCCATATGCTTCTGGGGCACAAAGGAGGGTATGTCTGCTCTCTCCTCTACCCAGGAAACCTGGCAGCAAAATATGATTACCAGCTGTTTGTGACAAAGAGGGGATGTAGGCCAATGAGCATGAAAAATATGGCGCAATTTTAAACTTGAAAGAGAAAAAAGAGGAACAAAACATGAGTATTTGCAAAGCCAGAAACACAGAGATGTGTGTTGTCACTCATCAGGTATGGCTTTGAAATCACACACTTAACTTTCTATATCGCTGATTAGAAAGCGCTTCTGAGGGCAAAGCCATGGTTGGGGGCAGATCACCCTGGTGCTGGGTTGCAAGAAAGACTTGGACAGCCTCTGATACCAGAATGTGCTCATTCTTCTTCATGTGGGTCTCCAGCTGCCTCTCTGTGGCATCTGTATGGAGAAGAGAGATTGCAGGGACAAAACCCTTCCTTTTTGCCCAGTGAATTACATATGAAATCTGTTATCTTTTTCATGAATAACTGCTGTCTTTGG
Source organism: Coracopsis vasa (assembly GCA_026283785.1). NCBI lineage: Eukaryota > Metazoa > Chordata > Aves > Psittaciformes > Psittacidae > Coracopsis > Coracopsis vasa. The sequence continues at coordinate 110,930 of JANHGB010049781.1, forward strand.
TGACACTTACTAAGACACTCATCTATATGCAGTGCAGCAAAGTGTGACCAGGAGGGGATGAGGTGCAGGGAAGAAAGGCACAGGCGGGACAGGGTAGTAGCAGGAGGGGGACAAGGGCTGGACTTCTCACATTCCAGGGCAGTAAATATAAAGGAATGGTGAGCCCATAAAAGTTTCACTTCTTTCTGGAAAAAACGTCTGAATTGAAACTTTATACCTGGCGTGGGGTTCCTGCATGTCCCAACCTCCCTTCCGCTGCTGGGGAGAAATAACGCCACTTTGGGTAATGTCCTGGTAGATCCTGCTTGTAGCATGGACTGTCCCCCGTGCAGTGTTACAGTGCTGCTGTTCATGTTGGTGTAGTTAAGGCTGTATCTGTGTTTCCATTAGAACCCTTTTAATCCGTAAATTTATGACCCAGCTGTAAAAATTCAATCCAGACTGAAACTTGGCATGGGCAGTGTTCGTTCTCCCATCTGTGGAAGGGATTTAAGCAGGTACATCCCAGTAATAACCATCTGAGTTAGGCTTGTAAATTTGGAGCATGATGACTGCTGAATAAAACTGTGAGCTTCTCGGTAGTCCTGGAGTTTGAAATAGTTTGTGCCCATGGTAAGACTGGTGAATATCAGCTTGTTTTTTTCAGTCAAATAGCTGTAAATAAAGAAAATGCTTTGGGTTTTTCTGTGTTTGCTTACATGCACAAGCACATGCATTTTCCTTACCCTGGCAGTGTTTTGATGTGGGTGGCAAATGTGTGAAACTCTGCAAGGTCTGTCTCCAACGCAGGGTACGATCACTCCCAGGTAGGGTAAGAAATTGAATTCACTCAGATGTGAACAGTAGAACAGATTTAGAGATTGTAATAGAAAAATAAATAAATAAATAAAAAATAAAGACCAGTTTGTTTTCTTTTGAATGGGATTTTTGATTGGATTCTTCTTGAAGTATCTTCCAAAATGATTCAGTATTGAGCAGCAAAATTAGTTTTATTCACCATCACTTCCTCCCATTTTAATTTCCTTTTCTAAAAAGCTACATGCTCACCAGATAGACAAGTAATCTTATCTGATCCAGCAAATCCTATTTCCCTTTGCAGGTTTGTGGTTTTTGAAAATCATTCTGTAATTTAAAAAAACTGCTTTATGTGTTTAACTGACATTTTTTAGGTCATTTGTCCATAATGTGAATACCAGAAACGTAACGATTAAAGCAGTTTAGCAAGACCAGACTTCTAATCTTCCATGTGTATTCACAGAGAAGCTTTCAGGAGGGTTTTGGCACAATCAGAGAAGTGGATTGAAGGAATGTCTACATGGACTAATATCAAGCTGCATATGAGCTTATACCCAGTATCAAGAAAATGTGGTGCACCTGTGGGTGTTTGTGCAAAAGGCTTTTGCCATCTTGGTAGAGGTAGGAGAGTGCTCATAAAAACACCTGTTTCAGTAAAACATCCCTCACCTTCATCTGCAAAGTTCAATTTCTAATTATCCAAAACCAGAACAGCAGAGTTGGATTCGGTTTTATTTAATCCAGTTCACTCCAAACTTGAAAGTTTGGGTATGAGATGCAAGGGGTAGATGTGGAAATTATCAGTGATGACTGACGATGATTTGAGGTCTTTTATGCTTTATGGCATTAAATTGGCATCAGATAGCTACTTTAGATCTATTAAAAGAGAAATATGTCCTAATAGTCAAAGCATGCAGAAGACTTGCATAATATAAGTGAGTTTTATGTGAGCTACAAAAAAAAAAAAAGAAACAGGAGTTTAGAGCGGGAAAGTAAGTTGGAGAAGTAAACTGCATTGTAGGAAATCTGGAAAAAGTAAAAACAATTCAAACAGAGATCAGATAAACAGCTAGAGCTGGAACAGCTGAGAAGAAGCACACAAAAATAGGTAAAGCGAAATTCCAATGAGCCATGAAATGTGTTTTCCTTAGTTTTCACAGTGGCCTTGAAACCTGATGTTGGAGACTCTATCTCTGTTCTTTCACTGATGGCCAGGAGTTGAGGTTATGATGACCAGATCGTTTGGTATGGCACTGACATTTCAAGTTAAAAGGGATTGCCAAGATTCTCAGTTATGACACTAAAATATACCGCTATTTCTAGGGCCAATTTTCAGTCCCTCCCTCATGCCTCCACATTGATTTAGGCAACAGATGCATGAAAAGCAAAGCAACATTCAAAATAATCCCTTAGCTGAAGCTGGGGGAAGGCTGGCTAGTGGGCTGTAGCCAAAATTCCTTAAATGTTACAATGTTTTACATTTCTAAATGTAAAAACTTTCTTTCCAATGTGAGGTACCAGCCAAATGTCTTAGTTACGGTATCTCAGAGTGAAAACTGGCGCACGGCCTGCGGTCATTTGTGGGTATTGACAGATTTACACTGTCGAAGATCAAGTTAAATGTTGTCGGTTTCTCCATCTCCCCTTTACTTTGTTCAGGCTCTTTTTTTTTTTTTTTTATTCTCAGTTACTATTTGTCAACTCAAATCCAGTTTGCTGGAAAAAGAGAAGGCTCTTCACGACCTGGCTCTTCAGGAGCGAATTGCCTCAAATTCTTTCTGCTAGCCAAGGTATTTTGTAATGCATTGCAAAACAGCAGCAGGATTGCTCTCCTTGCACTAGATGTACTTTGTGGGCTAGACACTGTGGGTAGTTTAATGAGATCTTGGTGTGCTGGAGAATTTGTCTCAGCTATTGACTTCAGGGAGACTTTCATCCCAGGCCCCTGCTCTTCTAATTGCTTTTCCCACCCCAAGGAGCAGAGTCTGGCTTCGCCCTTCTGCAGGCTAAGCCGTGGGGAGCCTGGACCAGCGGCTGCTCAGGGAGCACACCCTGGAGCTGGTGTGCAAATTAAACGGTCTGCTGCTGAATATTTATGGCAGCTTTGCACAGGAGGGGTGGTGGATTGCCCATTACATGGACACACTAAAATTCGTTGTCCTACTTTTCTCCCTCTCGTATTATCTATCTGGTGTAGTTGTTGGGTTACTGCATCGCTAATTCATTTACCCAGGATTGTCTTCAAATAGGAGCTTCCTCCAGAAGTCAGTGGCCTTTGTTCCTTCATCAGGGAAAGCTCTGGGTAGCGCTGTTTGCACAGCAGCAAAAGCAGTGTCAGTAGGAGCCCGGTGAAGCCTGTGGGACTAATGCCAGCTGGGGGAGCACAGGTGATGGATGAAGCCTGGGACTCTTCACTGTCTACAATATCAGATTTGCAACTGTTGCAGGGTATCTAATTTCTGAATCTAAGTAGTACTGGATGTTTAGGGACAGCTTTTGAAGTGGGGAGAACCAAAAATACCTTTCGTGCTTTGGCCAGCTACAAAGACTGCTTTGGTGTTTGTAAACCATGCAGTTTTTCATATATATATACACACACACACACACATATATATTCCTCAGTGCTCTATTATGGTGATGATATCTGTGGAATTCAAACCTGCTGCCTTGCTATTTTGCTGTGCTTACTCCTCCAGGCCAGAGCTATGCAGTAGTTCACCATGGTGGTGAACTTCACAAAGATAGAGGAAAAGAGGCTCCTAACTGTATTATTGTTCACAAATTAGGAGATTTCTCCCTTTCAAATCCTTCACTGAGATGCTTGCTCAGCAAAGCCCAAAATCCTGTTCACAAGGGTCAGCCGAGAAGATGAGGCTGACCTGCAGGTATTGATCCCAGTGATCTTTTGCTCTATCGAAAGGCCTTTCTTTGCTGACTAAACCAAAGTAAAGAAATGCTTGTTTAAACATTTTAAATGAATAAAAATGGCAGGCATCTTTAAAAGCCTTTTAGTACTGTCTCCCAGCATTTCGGCTGCTGTTTTCATTCCTCATATAATGAGACTGTGAGTGATAATTTCTCCTGGCTACAAGTGCACATAAGCATTAATTTGTGTTTGGTATATTTGCTATGGATCTACATAGGGAAAAGGTCATAAATATTTCTCAGTCCTGTATACCTCATTCAGCTCTCAGATTCACATTGCCTATTCTCTACCCTCTTATTTCAAAAAGGGCTAATAGTTACATCTGACATCCATCTCAAAGTGACTTTAGCTCCACCTGATAATGAATGGACAGGCACTCAGATACATTTGAAACCAAGCCTTTGGAAATGTGTTGGACAAAGCAAAAATCTAGTGTGCCAAGATCTGGTCTGGTTTTTGAGTGCTTTGGCCCAAAGCACGCTACATGGTTTGACACACAGTGTTCATGTGTTTGCAAAGCTTTCCAAACTTCGTTTGGTGAACTCCAGCTGCTTTCAGTGGGATCTTTGCTCATAGATCAAAGACTGTGACCCTCGGAGAATGTAAGTGCTCATATTTGGGTACTGCGCTTCCTTCATTCCTTGAACAAAATAGGAATAATAAAGGCTGGATTCGGCGCCACAGTACTGCTGCACTTGCGGAGGTTTGAGAAACTCTGTCATCTCTCTGCGGGTATTGTGGCTGCTTGGAGACACCCCTTCTTGGTCCAGAGCAGCGGCAACACCCAGCTCAATTTGAGCCCATTAAACCCCTCTGCTGCCTTATGGCTGCGTCCTCTTTCCATCCCATTCCTACAGCCTCCAGGCAGCAGGTCCATGCTCCCCACACGACCAAAAGTCCTTTAACAGGGTGTGTGGAACATGGCTCTGCTGGGACAATCTCGGCACGAGCCACCAGTTTTTTGTGCACCCATGCTGATGGACAGCCTGTGCCCCACAACGCAGCACCTCTCGCTTTCAAAAAACCATCCAGCAGCCCCAGCTGGGAAAGGGAAGTCACAGCAAAAATCCAGGTCTGGGTGAGCTGGGTGAAGGGCAGAAGAGGAGGGTTGAGGCAAGAGGTTTGAAGGGGGATACTGGGGAATGGTGGGTTTGCGCTGCCCCTCAGGGTGCGAGGGATGTGCGTGCCACAGGTTATCTGGTAACAGGGCTCACCTTCATCCTTGGCGAGCTCCACTCCATCCAAGGATTTTGCTCCCTTGTCACCTGCTATCTTTACAGTTGGATTATGGGTTTAGGAAAGTCAAATGCCCTGAGATCACAGATACACGGTAACTGTTTATAGAGGAGAGGAAAAGGGAGAAAATCAACAAATTCCTGTGGTGTATTGTGTGTCTTCTGTACGTGACACTCTGAGACCTTCAAATGCTTAAACTAAAGACCTAAACGTAATTTAGTTAGTAAAAATATACCTTAGTAATAATAAAATGATAATAGTGGAACTTGGCAACAGAGCAGCTAATAAATACTACAGTTTTGAAACGTGCCTGAGATCCAAGTACATACTCTTTTACTGTGTAGTTAAAGCATGTGGCAGGACATGCTAGACCAAGATTTTCTTTTTGTCTTTCCAGTGGAAAACTAAAGTTCTTTGTTTAAGTGAAGCCCACTGGGAATTCTTCTTAAGTAAAACAAGGAGCTAAAAAATTCCATTCCATTTTGCCAACTTTTTTCCTCCTTCAAGCCAAATTATCGATTAATGGAGCATTAAATATCAATTGCTGTCTAGTTATGTTCATACCCTTTTTTATTTAGGCTCCCTCAATACTTTCTCGTTGATGCTTCAAATACAGCTGGATTAAAAGATGAGATTCTTTACTGGGAAAATACTACCCTTTCTAAATCTTTTTGGCCTTATAAAAGTAAAGGTCAAAGTTATTAAATTTGCATACTTAACCCTATTTTGATTTTTTAAAGGAAAAAATATCTGTATTCCTTTAAGATCTTCTTCTTCCTGAGCTTCATTCTTTGCCTTCCTCATTAGCTGTCTCCATTTCGGTACCTTATCGTTTTGCCAGCAGAGCAGCCAAGTGAATGCTTGACCATATTTTTGTCTGGCTCTAGTGAAACCATGATCTGACAATAGAATACTTTTCTCTGGGTTTTCCTTCTTCCCCCAGGGAGCCATACTTCAAGGGCAACCTGCTTGTCCAGCATATGAACATGTGGAAAATCCACTGCTATGCACTAATCATTTTCAGATGGGCAGTTGTTGCTGAAAATCATCCCAAGAGCAGCAGCTTCTCCGTTGTAGCACCTAACCACTTTAGGATCACATTGCTCGTAGCCGATCTAGAATAAACCCTTTGCATTTATGTCTTGGGTGGTGACATTTGCTGCATCACACATATGTAGTAACAAAATTCTTTTTTGGGTTTTTTTTTTGGCCATTGAAATGTGCATCAAAATCTGACACTTTAGCTTGAAAGTATAAATGTAGGAAAAAGTTGAGCTATGCCAAAGATCCATGACAGCAAGACAGAAGCACCCTAAATATTGTCCACAAATTAATCGCTTTCAAAGTTTAGTTCTAAATATTTACAAGGAGACTTGTCACATGCTGGGAGAGAGAAGAACGAGTTTTAAATTTTAAATCATTTCTATTACTGTTCTTCTCAGAATATGAATTCTATTAAACAACTTTCACTTTTCATCTGTAATTAAAGCCAAAGTTTTCTTTTAATTTTAAAAGCTTGTCCTTGGACTAAAATAACATGGAACATTTTTAAACATAGATCCAAGCTGCTGTAGATACGTTTTATTTAAACCACAGAGCCTGCAGTTGGATTCCTCACTTTGCCAGATCGGCTATGAACTGTAAGTGTGGCAGTAATGACTGTGGAGTCCTGGATGCTGCACTACCAGCGAGGAGGGTTGTTTTTCTGGAGTTGTTCCTCCCTTTGGGCCTTATTCATGAATGACTTAATCTCTGTGTATGATCAAATGTCATGCAAGTTACTGTGCACAGAAAAATCAAGGAATGTGTCTCTTCCCCGCGTTCCTTACATGGAATTGCTGTGCCTGCCCAGCAAGCAGTTGGAAAGCGGTAAGGGTGGGAAGCGAGCAGCAGCAAAAACACACACAAAAACCACCAGAAGCAATATAAAAAGAGTGAGACAAAGAAAACAGAGAAAATTTTGAAAGATTGGGTGTACAACTTGGATTGGGCCGTGCATGGAGAGTTCTAGCTTGCCCCGGCAGCACCAGCTGGAGCAGGGAGCCAGGCTTCCAACTGGGGGGGGATTACAGGGGCAATACATTCACCATGAAAAACAAAAGTGTTCCCCAGTATTTTCTCTGGAGTGTTGGCCATAAAGATTACTTCTGGTGCATGTTCCTTTTAGCTTGCTTCATCTTGGAAAGCAAACATTTACTGTTTTGATGGGCAGATCTCAAGAAGTTCAGGGAATCAATGCTGCTTAGTCTTTTTATCCTCTTGACCCAATTGCTTGTGTGGTATAATTCTGCCCTTTCGCAGGATGTTAAACCACTTCACTTGAAGCCAAGACAGAGATTTTCATTAGTTGTGATATTAATTACATGAGGCATGCCATACGGGATCTTTTCTTGTGATGTTTTGGTATTTTCTTAGCGATCCAGCAGAACAGAGGGCTGTCTATATTTATACAGGCCTCTGCCTTCGTCTTTTAAGTTCCAACAAAGTTTTCACTTGTGTTAGGTGCCATTCTTACTTAAGAGTGAAGGAAAGACTTATATTACCCAAGTTGTTTTTCTCATCACCAACACCCTGCGGCCACTGCACGAAATTCTGTCTGTCTCTCCGTGCTGTGGTGTGGGGGATGGATTGCTATAGCAGGACTCCCACACCAAACGGTGAGTGGCGGCAAATGGGGAATAACTTGACTCAGGCACTGAACTTCTCCAGCTGTCAGTGGGAGCTACACTTGTTTGTCCGGGACAGTGACTGGAATAGTCATTTAGCTCTTTTTGAGACACTTTCCATCCCTCTAGTACTGACAATGGACTTAAAAGATGTACCTCGCTTTTCAGGTAGGTTATGGCTGGAGTATCATTTTAGCTCTAGGAGGCAAAAGACAGAAGAAAGGACAAGGAGTGAAGGGAGAAAGGAAAACTCACAGCCAGGAAACAAATACAGGTGGGAAAATGAAGAACAGAGACTTTTGCAAGATTGTAAAGAAAGGAGAGTGCTGGGAGAGGACAGGGAAAGGGGGATGTAGAATTGAGGACAACAAAAAAAGAAGAGGAAAGGGGACAGCAATGGAGGGGAAGGAAGAGGAAAGAAAAAAAGTCAAAGAGATGAAGGTAAGAAGAAAAAATACTGGGGAAGCAGATATGATGGAAATACTGGTAGGGATCTGGAGTGTAATGGGGAAGGGCTGCAGAATAAATTAGAGGAGCATAGGAGATACTAGCGTTTTTCACAGTCCAAAATTAAAAGTTGGACATTTTCCATTTCAAAATGTTTGAGAAACAAGGGTATATAAGGATTCAAGATATGGACAGTCTTCTTGGAAAACGCCTGTGAGTCTAATGACTGTGTCTTGGCATTTTTTTCCATGTTACACAGGCTAAGAGCAAATACACTTCCAGAAAAGGGTATGACCTTGCTTAGAATACAAAGCAAATTAATCCAAACTGTTGCTCACAACTCAGGTAAAAGAAACCCAGAACTTAGTCTGGGACTGGGAAATACTCTTAATTTTGGTGGCAGTAGTGGTAGTCACGGGGCTGTCTGTTTGCATGAGGTGTGTGGTTACTAATTTCCCTCTTTCTTGGTTCATCCACAATCTCTGACTAAGCTGGACATAAAAGCATAGAAGATTTTTCAGTCTTTGGCTTAATCAGATCCAGCACAGACTTTGGTGAATCCCACCAAGATCTGTTTTGAGAACTGGAACTAGTTTGCAGGCTACTGTAAGACAGTTTTGGCCAAGTGTGAAGGACTCTGACACCCAGCGTTCTTGAAAGTTTAAACTTCTGCCTCTGCTCCTTTCTGTACATTTTTCAGATCAAATACTTGGTTTGATTTTTTTTTTAAGTCATCATCTGTAAGTTGTAGGCAGAAAATCTTTTTAACCTGTTGCATAGTTGGCTGAGGGCAATGTCTCTGTGCTTCTCTGAGATAAGCGTTGTTCAGTAGCATAGAAAGAGCATCACATGGGATGGACCAATAGCTTGATCCTGCATGGCAAATCATGCATTCCTGTGTAGTTCATGATATATATGAACTTGAAATATGTCATGCCAGATCAGATTATACATATAATTTTCAAGTTGAACAAAAGGTTTTGTTTCTTTTTCCCCTGTCATCTTTTAAAGAAACAGAATTTATCTGAATTAAAAACATGATTGGTGATGACGAGTGGGTGGTTCTGTTTACCCTGCCACATTATATAGTACCACTTTTACTCCTTGTTTGGATAGCAGTCACAAGATCCAGATATCAAGCTGTGAAAGTATTTTTCTTGCAGCAGCCTTTCTTTTTTTGGCAGGCAGTGGCTTTGGAGATGCCTTGCGTTTTGTCATGTGATTGGACTGCTGATGAGGTTTCTGTGCTGCCTCATTTTCCTGGATTCCATCTGAATTAACTCTTCTCTGGGCTGTGATCGTTAGCACACTTCTGAATGAGTGGGCTTTGCATCATAGCGTAATAAGCTCCTAATACTTAGTCTCTGTAAGGAAACAGCCCGTAAAGAAGGAATTTGCTGCATTTGTTCCACGTGACAGAAATCTGTTTTCTGTACCTCCAGCTGTCCACATCAAAACCACATTCCTTCTTCACAATAATATTCCTTCCTGAAACAAGGGAAAATAAGGGAAAATGACTAGTATAAAATAGTTCCATCTAAAAACATTCAGCTTAGTCTTGTAAACACGTAAACTAGTTCTTTGTAAACAAATGCCTTAATTTTCTTTAAACTGAAAATTTACATGTCAAAGATAGAGAAGCTGGATATGTCAAACACATATGGTTTCTATTGCATCAGAGGCTTTCTTAATTTTGGTATTCTAATTGAAAAGACATTTTTGAAAGCAGGCTAACTTTACAGAAACTAATCTGTCTGTCTCTGGCGGGTCTAGGTTTTATTCTTCTATCACCACACTCTGGAAACATTTTCCACTTTAAATGCACAGCAGTAACAGTATCCCTCATGGACTTTGAATTGCCCTCAATACTCTCAGTGCTTGATGTGGAAGTGTGGTTTGGGGTAGTTGATGTTGGGGGAACTGATAGGGAGAGAATTAGGAATAGGCATCAGGGAAGGAGTGGGAATAAGGACTGTAATTTATTCATAAGTTTTTGCCTTATTCCTGGATAATTTATAACACAAAATGCCTTAGGCTAAGTGATATCTTTACTGGACAAAATTTCTAACCACATCAGAGAAATACGGCAGGTCTGCTTTAAAATATAAGCTATCTTATAAATGTCATGAAACAACTGCGTGCCTCTGATAAAGCAAAATTTCAGTTTGGCATCCAACACGTATTCATTTTTCCTCCTACAAATAATAGGCAAAAAAACTATTAAGATTACCTCTGAAATAGGTACATTTGAGATAGAAAACAGCATTCGTATCTCAGATATGGCTGTTAGGTTTTCTGCTAGTGTGGGCTTTAACTGCAGGTACATGCTCTGCAGAGAGCTGAGCAGTCTGTGTGTGCTTGCAGGTTGCGATGGGGTGGGATGTCTTGTGGAGCTCAGTTAGAACCTGCTCTCCATCATCACCCTGAGCCCTTTGCAGCGCCGATGCTGGGCTCTGACCTGCTGCAGTGAGTGCACTGAGTGTGCCACTATCTTTGGTCTGAATTCTCTATAAATCCACCTTTCAGAATGTTTCTGAAAGAAATACAGTATATTTAAAATAAATTACTTTTTTTCAATCCACTAACGTGCAGGATATAAAGTCCACAAAGGTCATAGAGGTAAATTTATTTATTAAATGGAAATACTTGGGCCCAAAAAACATTATGAATCATTTTGGTGTTTTAAGTTCAGGATGCAGGGTAAATTATTCCAAAAATAACAGTAGCCAAGTGTCATTCCCTCCAAACGTTTGTGTAATATCTATTTATCTGTGGGCAGATGACTGCTATGTATAATCAGAGGCAGACTTTTGTCAAATTGAGACTAAGTAAACACAGCTGAACGCAAGCAGTTGGACTACAACTTTTTTGAGTTTTGCCAGTGCTGTATGACCTTGAAAATGAGTGTTTCTTCAGAACAATCTGCTTTCAATATGGAGGAATTTTTAGTGTTTCAAATTAACAAGTGTTGATTGGAAATTTGTTCTCTTGAGTTTTTAGGTTGGTTTTTTTTTGTCCAAATAAATGAAAAGTGTGTATTTGCCCGAAGGAGGGCATCATTTGCACTGCTTAGGATTTAGGAATGCTCTGTAAAGGAACATTTCTTGCATGTATTTATGAGAACAACAACAACAGGGGAAAAGCTGTAAACTCATCTGAAGTTTCATTACATAATCAGAGAACATTTCCTACTCTTTCCTTGAAATATAAACGCCTCTTCTTTTTTGTTTTAATGTGCAAGTAAACGTAGCATTTAGGCAATTTTTATACCATGATATATCTAGATACTGTTTTCATCATCATTGAAAAATTAGTGCTCCTATTTATAAGTTTTATCCATTTTTCTAAAACTTAGCCTCCTACTGAACATGTTCTACCAATCCTATTTGTCTCTGAGACACAGAAAGAAATGAATCTGATTTCATTGACAAGCAGGAGTACAATTTCAGCCGTAGTTTCAGTACGTGAATTTTCTGCTTTTACATTACCAATCATTTGAGCAGAAAACATTTTGTACTCTTGATGTTAAAGGCCACAGCATTTGGAGTCTTGAGGAGGCTTTGGGCAGAAGTCAAGTAGGAGTCTTGCTCAAAAATTTGTCTTTCAGTAATTACAGCAAGTGAGTTTCATCCACTGCCAATATCTCTGTTTCAAGGCACTTCTTTTGAAGGGGTGTTTTTTTCATTTTAAGTGCTGTATACAAACCAGCTTACTCACCAAATTCAGGGGTAGGACATGTGCAGTGTTGTGACCAAGTAAAACTTTCCCAAAGTCCTTGTGCTTCATATCCACAAGTCATACTTCCCAATCTGCCTTTTTTGGGGGACAGCAATTACCGTTTTCAAACAAATTCTCACGGCAACACCAGTTTAATGCCAGCAGCCAAGCATACACAGCACCTTGTATTTGATGGGTTTCCAAAGCATGGTTTTGACTTTGCAAGCTAAGTTACCATCCCAGCAGGTAGTCTTGCATGGTTTTTGAAAGAACCACAGCAGAAGTCTCTTCTTCAGTTTTCAATACCCATACTGTAATAGCAAAAGAAAAATAAGGATGCAGTTGGAAATGGGGAGGGGATGGAAGAGAAAGAACATGATAGAAAAGAAGTCAACATGACTGAAAAGCTATTTTAATTGAGAATTGCAAACAGTGGATATGCCTATATGTTTCTGTATGTTTCTGTATTTCGTTCTCTGTATTGAAATGCAGATTTCAGAAACAAAGCAGGAGACACTGCTACCAGGCCTGGCTGAGCAATGTGGCTTCTTAACATTAACCAAAATCATCTGGAAATGGCCTTTATGGCAGGGGTTTTAAGACACTTTGTTGTTTCCTCTGGGCAGCTCCTCCTTGGGGTCTAAGGCTACAGACACTTAGAGTGTTGGTGTCCTGGTTCTTATTCTGGGTTTCCTGCTTCACCACAAAGGCTAATGGGACTTGTGAAAATACAAACAGAATGGGCCAGATGTCATCTAAGCCTACAAAGTGGGTCTCTGGGTGTTCAGTGAGTGCAGGCCAAGTACTACTTGCAAAACTTAGGACCACTAGGCAGAACTTGCCTTGAGTTATAACAGTGTGCAGCAGCCAGCTGTGTTTGAGTTGTGAGAGGAAGGGGAGAGCCTTGCTGTGGATAGGTGCTCTGGGTGGTCAGCAGCCTTCAGGGTATGTTGAGGATGTACCTCAATGAGGTACGTAGAATCATAGAATCATAGAATGGTTAGGGTTGGAAAGGACCTTAAGATCACCAAGTTCCAACCCCCCCTGCCATGAGCAGGGATGCCTCACACTATACCACGTCACCCAAGGTTTTGTCCAGCCTGGCCCTGAGCACTGCCAGGAGTGGAGCATTCACAGCTTCCTTGGGCAAACCATTCCAGTGCCTCACTACCCTCACGGTAAAGAACTTCTTTCTTATATCTAAGCTGAACTTCCCCTGTTTAAGTTTAAACCCATTACACTTTGTCCTATTGCTACAGTCCCTGATGAATGTACCTTAGGATGCTCCTACCTGAAATGGTAGTTGCCTAGGAAGTGCTATCAGGAGAGTATTTTTAAAAGATATGCTTAACCTCAAGTGATAGTTGGGGTTGATGGTGTATGCCAGCACTAGCAGAGTCCTGCCTGCAGGCTGAGTGAGCCCCTCTCTCAGCGGTGCTCTGAGGGGCTGGTTTTGCTGACACCTTGTTAGTTTGTTCATCTGAAGTAAAACAGTTGGTGGCAGCCAGCTAGGTAGCTTGCATGAGTGCTTTCTGTGTCCTGATGAATTTGTACCCTCAAATATAACATTTACTGGTGGTGCACAGTTCGTTTGCCTGCTGTTTTAGAAGCAGGTGTCCACACATGGAATTTGCCTCATTTGCAGGTCTCCATAAACTTTGCAGACTGTAATGTACAGGCTATTGTTTTGCGGGAAAGCTTACACTCACAGGCAGAAGTAGAAAGTAAAATACTCTTGCAAAATTAAAGAAAAAGCTTTTATCGTTTAAAAGTGAAAACAGAAGAACCACTAATAATAGCAGCAACTTAATTAGAGAACATGCAACATTTTGGTTCAGAGTTTAAAGCCTTTGTGTTGTAGCTGCTTTGCTTGTGTGGCTGCTCAGAGTCCTCTCATCCTCCATTCAAAAGCTCAAAGACTAGTGTTTGACCGTGTTGGAGGGACCAAAGGATCTCAGGGTTTTTTCACCATAGTTGTTCCCTATAAAATATGAGCGTTACTTATGTCTGGAACCATGTCATCCTGTCTAATTGCTTTGTCTTTGATCTTGGGGGCTGGTAGCCAGCAATTCAATTAGGTTTTAGAGGAGGCTATTGGCATTACCTGCTGTTAGATCATGTCCATTATTGCAACTGGGCACACTGGTGAAGGTAATCAGTGCTTTTTTGGGAGAAATATGTTTAGTAGTTCTACATAATACATTTTTCTCCTTGGTAATAATACATTGTGCTTCAGTAATTTGTCATTTTACTAGTGCAAAGGCATGGATTACTTTTTGAACACTCGTTATTTAAAAGATATGTGTTGTTATCGTCACAATTATTATTACTGCTATTTTGGTGTAGTTGCTATTTAGGTATAGTTTCCAGTGGCCAGTGTAGCTTTTTCAGGTGAGAGCTGTTTGCAATGATCTCAGAGAACTGGCATCTTCACTCAGAGAAAAAGCCTGGGCATGTTGCCCGTGGTTCGGATACTCTCTATTTAAAAGCAAATCTGTTTGGCTTGAAATATTGTGGCTTAGAGTCCTCTATAGCTCACCAATTGCATCTTTGCAAACTGCTCTTCCTGGGATGAATGGCAAGGGGTTTGAATACGCCTCATTGTTATGCAGCGTGTCCTACAGTTAAAGGAGCCAAACGGCACAGTAATAATCTCTGCAGCGTCATGGAGTGAGTTTTACAGAGGCCCTAAAATTCAGTGATTGTGCAAGCAGTATATCAAGGTCAGGATGAGCTATGAAGCCCTGTCTGTCCACAGCAGCCTTTGCTACGGTATAGGTCTGTTAATGTGGCATAGCATTGCTGTCTTGGCTCAGGCAGTGTGCTATGCCACGTGGATACACGATGCCCTGCTACGTGGTGCACATTTGCTCAAGAGTGCCTCAACGTCTCAGGCCCCAAGTGCTGAGAAGTCTGAATTTGGTCCCATGTTATTATCAGTTGACGATGCTTCCCTGCTGGTTTCTTCAAAATCACTGTCTCCAAAAGCAGCAGTGTGTGTTGAATAACAAACCCCTTCACATTCAGACTTTTCAGGTTTGGGAATGGAGCCAACATTCTTGAAGAATGATTTAGTGGCCAATAAACATCTGCAAAGTCTGTAAGACTGTCAGAAGTAGTAACATTGAAAGTAAAGATCGTATCAGTAGCAATTCCTCTGCCCTGACAAGGCATTCAGTGCAAATATTTGTTCCGTCATCCTTATTCTCATTCCCGTTATCACAGTTAGTTTCACATGTTTTGCCAAAAGAGCAATTCCATCTTCTTCCACAAAGCTGTTCACATCCAAGGCCTTTGCAATGTTAAATACCAGCTTGCTACTGTTTCAGGAGCTCCTGCACATGCCCCTTTGGAGTGCAGGAGCATCATCTGTCTTACGCAGAATCTGCTGTGAAGGGCTTTTTCAACTTTCAATTAGTGAGCATTTGCAGTGTTAAGATTTTGCTGCTCCTTAAGGATTCAAGCTCAGTCTGGCTGATTTATTACACTGCACCAATCCCCACAATAGCCAGGGTAGTCTTTGAGCTCTTCTAATCACAGTTCTCCTGCAGAGCCATTGAAACTGCGCTCACCTAGGACTCAAACCACTTCAACTACAAGATGATTTTGGAGAAGAAGGGGGCGTTTCTGCTTCTTCGAACCTCTTGGCAAATAAGTACATCTTCCTCAGTAATTCTAGGCATGCAATTCTTCTGCTCCAGGAGCCTTCCCCCTTTTCCCTGGTTTGCTGTGCTGCCTCTCAGTCAGTGAGTGTCTTTTCAGGAGAACTGAAAACACAGCCCTTCTTGAGATACCTCCCAGTTTACTAGAATCTCTGAGGGCTTGTTCAGAAGGTGGCTGGGAATATTTAGGTTTGGGAAGAAATCCTGTAGTGGAAATGACAACAGTACAAGTTGTGGTGAGCAGGAACATGAAGACTACAATAGCTTCACAAGGGAAAGCAAAGGGAGCAGAACTAAAAACTTGACTCAAAAAAAGTGCAATCAAACACTAAAATAATTATTGTGCAATTGGAAGTGAGAATAATCCACAGGCAGCTATTCCCGCTGTGGCTCATTCTTTCTGCTGGTTATACTGCATATGGTCAGGAAGGTGCGTGACTACAGCTTTCTGTGTAGGTTCGTATGATAAAAGAGGTTCTCACCACATTTCTAGCTGTATTAGGAAAGAGGTTCTTTTCTGACATATGTGAGCTGGCTCAGTTTGAAAGAAGCCTCAAAAACCAACTCGCATCCTTGCAGCTTGTTGGCACTTCCCTACCAGCAAAGCACTGAGGTGAACGCAAGTGAGCATCTCTGAGGACAGGATGATTAATTTTATGATGTGCTGTTCAGTGTGATTTCATATGTTCCATCTAGTCCTTTGCAAACTTTAATAAAGTTGTTTTCATCCCTTCCAACCCAAACTATTCTATGATTCTATAGGATGTCTGTAGGATTTCACAAATAGGGAACTGAGGCACCAAACAGTTACATTTGAAGTCACTTTAGATACCTAAGACCTTGTGGATGCTCATGATTTCATGGTTCTTTATACATTCAGAGCACATGTCTTCTTGACTTCATTTGTGAGTGCTCAGCCCTGCTGAAGATGAGAGCTCAGGCTCTTGATTCAGACTCCAGAGACTGGGGAATGTACCATGGCATCTGTGGAAAGGTTGGTTAACACAGCTTACGGAGCCACACAAAAATGTTTTCCACAAGCAGAGACTGTCAATCACTAGCACAATTTACTTGGCATTGTTAAATCCACCTATCTTTTATCTTCTTGCATTTCTGTCCTGCAACAGCCTTGGAGCTGCTGTCGTGTGGCACTCAGGTTGTGCTGGAAAAGGTCTTACGTACTGCTCCAGGTTCAGCCCCAGAGCAGGTCTGTCCTGTGTATTGAGTGTGGAAGTGACCACAGAAAACACCACGTGTGATTGTGTTACTTTATCTCATGGTACACTTAGTGGGAAGGCAGACTGCTTAGGCATTCCCATTTTTATGCATACATAATATATAAGCATATACAGATATATGTATATGAATATATATGTGTCTCCTTATAGATATAATATTTATTTCATATGTAACCCCTTGATTTGTAGGGGTTACATTTGTAGGGGATCTGTTGTGCAACAGTTGTCTGGGTTTACCATGAAGCTCTTTTACAGCTTACAGCCATTTTTATGACTGTTTGACTGTTGGAGCCCTGTATGTGCTTATGCACTTCCTTACAGGCTGCTTGAATTTTTATGATTATGATCGCACAGAACGCAGTCAGCTTGGGACATAACTTAGGTACCTGGGGTTTAGTGTTTGGATGGAAGTATTGTGCACATCCCAGTGCCCCATGCAGTGAATGGAAGTAGCTATGTTTAAAAAGTCATACTTGTCAGTTTTCTCCTTATCTTCCAGGCAAGGGAACAAAACAGTGAATTTTCTGTCTCTGACAGACTTACCCATTCTTTACTCCAGGCTGCTGGCTAAACACACCCTGGAAATCAGTTCTGGCATTCACTTAGAAGTTCCTCCACTTGCCTGAAGATACAGCACCTTGTAATTTAAAGTGCCTTTGTGCAGTATGTGCCATGTCTGAGCGCTTGGCTTTCAGGGGCTCGAGAGGAGCCGGCTCCTTACTAGCGGGGCCACGGGAATGGGGAGCGCATTTCTCCGAATTCTGCAGGAGGCTTCTGAAAACACCCTGTGTGCGCGCATTCATATCCTAACGTTGCACCGCGTGCGTAGGGTCTGCTCCCAAACCCACAGCCAACTACCATAACAAAATCAGATTTTACTGCTGTAGTGTCAGCCTAGGGTTGAAATACGGCTTTGAAACCCTCCCTTTCACCCTGCCTTTTTAATGAAAAACAATCGGGCTGGAGTGTAGTAGTGCTTACCCTGGCTGCATTTGACTTCAGCTTTTTACTTTTAAAGCCTTATTTTAGTCTTTAAGAGCTCCCAATTAGACATTTTAGATCCAGAGTGAAAGCCTGGACATGCCTGTCTGCACAACAGTGAGATTCCTGGGTGGGAAAAGGATATTTTTATGTTAAAAATAAATGAACACAGTGGTATGTTTTCCCCTTCATATCTCTTACTGTTAATTTTCCTAATGAATCTCCATTTGCCATTTTCTAATTTTTTAACATCCCCTGTACTCTTCCCTTTCTTTCTTTCTTTTTTTATTTCCTCTTATACTTTCTCCTCTTTTCTTTATTTTGCCCTTCCCTTTCCATGCTCCCTAACTTGCTTTTCAATGTTAACCCATAATGGTTTGCAATAAGGAGGGCAGCTACTTCATTCTTCCAATCAGCACAGCACATGCTATAAATCCCTTTCTAAATAACACCCCAAAAAATGAAGCCTAGGTCAGATATTTGTTTGTCCATTATGGAATGCATGTGGGAGACTATCACCAAGGAATCTGACAACGTTACACTATTAATTACATGCCAACTCAATGAGGAAAGATTTGATTTCAGTCAGCTTTGCAGCAAACTTGAAAAGAAAATAATACCACATAACAGTCAGTTCATTAACAGCTCTCCTCCAACACCAATGGGAGCCCCGACTCCCATTATAAGCTCTACTAATGATCTGGCTAAGAAAACAAATCTCACATAGTGCCCTGCGCCTCACCGAGCAGAACACACTGTCACTGGTCATGGGAAATTTAGAGCTAGCCATGACAGCCCGAACAATGAAGTGATTTACACCAGGTTTGTATATAGTTTGCTAACTCATAAATTCTTACATGCAGGTGCATAGCCCAAGACTGTAAGACCATTTGCACCATGTCTACTATTATGTGGGGCTTTCAGCTCACTTATTAATGCAAATATTAATATAGATTTGCAAACTCAATTCTCTTTTACAGTTTATAAAATACAGCTATCGCAGTCTCTCTGGGCATGTACACTCATTTTATAAAAATCACATGTATTAAAAGGTAACTAGATGCCTACTCCCACTTCAGCAAGGCTTCAGGCTGCATAGGGAAAATAAGTCTTCAGGTTCCCAGGTATTCCAGAAAAATCCTTGAGTGGTACCAACCCCTCACAGTTAAATCTTATATCTGGTGTTTTGGTGCAAGAAGAGAATATCAAAGAAATATTCCCCTGAAAAGGCTTGCTCTGAGATGTGATGGCAGAGGGACATTTCCAACACTGGCAAGACCCAGCGTATGGGTCTTAATAGAAGAGGTCAGGCCAGGACTAAAGTTGTTCCTGGGAAAAATAAAACAACACTCTGAGAACAGGGAAAAATATTCACTATAGCTGTCACTGTGAACATAAATTGTCATTATACAGCTTGTTCATCTGAAAGGATGTAACAGCTGATGACAGGTCAGTTGTTACACTTGGTGTCACTGTGAAGCCAAAGGAGTGAGGTAACAGGGCTATGGGGGTGACTTCATTACAAGCTGCTCCATAACCTCCTCCTAGAAGAAAGAGAGTGCAGTGGTAAATGAAAACTTTGCTGAAAAGGAGTTTTCTCTAGAGCCTGGGCCCAGAGCTGGTTCCTGCACGTTTCTGAGAGCTCTCGTCCTCCCACCCAACAGGAGGACATGGTAATAAATCTTTGTCAGTAGAAATCCGGTACCCTGCTGAGGCTGGACCAGCTGCGATGGGTATCATGCGCACTCCTGGGTCACACTGCCTTGCTGTGTCTACAGCTGCAGGTCATCTGAAACTCCACTGGGGACTTCCATCCCTCCACCAAAGGGCTCTGCTGCACGAGCACTGCCAGCCCCAGCCGGGTGTTCTCACACAAACCTGCCCAGAGCAGGACCCGCTCTGGGCAGGAGTGGCTTCACAAAGGACGACACTGAGCAGGTCGCATGTGGAGGTGGCCTGGGGTCTGCAGGAGGTCAGCCACCAGCGCGAGTTTGGGGAACATTTCTGTATGAGATGATTGTGGTTTGGAGTCTCTTCCAACGTGAGCTTTCCTGTCTGGCGCTTATCATCCTTAGTAGGTCTTATGTTCCTGAGGAAACCTAGGAGGATGGTGCAAAAGACTAAGGGTTTTAAGAGTTTCTGTGCTGGATCAGAGGAGTCCTGTCTCTGTGTAGAAAGCCTTTGGTAGTGGGGTCACTGACTGAGCAGTATTCACATTCAGAAACTCGTTTGTCTGTTCACATCAGGCTCAAAATAGGAGCCCTGCAAGTGTAAGCATTTGAAGGCCAACTCCTGCTTCCTCCAATTCAAGCTAGAGGAGCTGAAGTTTGCTCTTTTGGGTTTTTTCAAAAGATGCTACAGTCTTTGCACCAAGATTAAATGATATTTCTTATAAGACCACAGACTCTGGCCTGGTGCTTTGGGCTATTAGTTTCCTCTCCCTTGCACTGCTGAGCAAACTGGTCTAAGCCACCTTCCTTCCCCACATGCGAGTGAACGTTAGTGATGTTTGGTTCGTGGTTTTTCTTTGGGATCCTTAGGGAGAAAAGGAGCTGTGTGAATGCAAAAGAGTGCAGGAATACTAGCTCCAGTTAACCCAGTTTTGTTCTTGGAGAGCCAGAGACCTGAAAGTTGTATATGCCCTGAAACTGTGGTTTGGAAAATACCAGAGTCAAGGTGTGTGTGTGTGACCTACAGAAATACCTCATCTCACCACTAATTTACTCACACATGTAAACTTCATTTGTCATTCAGCTGCCCCAAATTATTTCCTGTTCCTCCCTCTTTTTCCTCTTCTTGCTTGTTTTGAAAATGCTGGTCAACACATGTTAAGCCAGAGTCTCCAAAACCAGCAAAAGAAAGTTCAGGAGAGGCAGCAAGAGAAACAGCTGAATAACATTGCCAATTTTAAAATGAAGATAAGTTACACAGGGCCTCTTATTGAACCAACAAGTATTTTATAGTGTTCACCATTTAGGGCCAGCAGTTCTTTTTTCTCCTTCGTTTTAAGCTAGAATAGAAGGTGTGTAATTCATCAGGAATCTATATATATTTAAGTGCCTTTAAGAAATACTGTGGTCATGTGGGGCTGATCTACTGCATCTTGACTGCCATGTCCATTTTTCCCCTGCTGCATAATGTTCTGTACCCTTCCCTCTCTGTCGTGTTCCCTCATTCACACATTCTTTCCCCTGTTGGTTTCAAGCCATCTTTGCTTTGTCAGTGTTACCTGATAACACAAAGCAGAGTTTTAAGCCAGTTGTTGCAGTTCAGCTTGAGCTGTCTGCAACACTGTGTGAGGGGAGCAACGTGGATGCTTCTTGGTCCTACGTAAGTGGTTGGTCTTTCCTTTGCTGTTCCCAGCAGGGCCTTTAGGTGAAGTCAGTTCATCACCACACACGTGATATTCTTAGTTCAGAATTCTTAGATCCAAAGAATAAAATGTAACCGTAATTAACATTATTTATCACACCCCTGAAGTCATCCAAGTACATAAAAGTTACTAGTCTGGACTCGGCAAACGCTAAAAGTCTGAATTGTTCTGAAATATTTGAATGTGCCACAACCATCACGTAGCCAAGGAGCCTTTGTGTGTTGTAAACTGGAGAAAGCATATGTGCTACAGCATTTATGCTGTGGCTTTCTTACCTAATACTGGATGCATTGTGTAAAAGGGCACTGTGTCTATACTTAGATGTGTATCTTCTTGTGAATTGTTTGAGTATTAGTTTGACAACAGTCAGGTGTTACGGCAATTTACTGGACATACATGATGCAATTGTCCAGTTTAAGGATGATTGCCTGCAAGAACCCTGGGGTTTATTTTGTGTGGGCCTTTCTGACAGCAGCAGAACAAAAGAAAACATTTAAAATATAAGAAATCTTGGAAACTTCTGCTCTTAAATGCTTTTGAAATGGTCAGAGTATTGCTTAGGTATGTTGTCTTTGGACTTCTGAAACTCATTTCCATCGCCGCTAATACGGGATTGCAGGCTACCTTGCAAGAGAGCTGTCAGGATCAGCCACTGACTGTTTATGAAGAAATTCTGTGGTGAAAAAAAAAAGAAAAATTGCCACATATATTATTAATAATTATGTGAGTCCTGACAAATCCCATACTGTATCACAAAGCTGATATTGTCCAGTGACTACACTCTTGGCACTGCATGCTACAGTAAACTGTATACTGAAAACTCATACTGATGGAAAGGTATACAGGATTCCATTGGTAAGTGATTTATAGTGACTTCCTATTATAAACAAGAGGGAACAAATATCCCGCCTTGCTGGTTTCTTCGGACTGCTGTTGAGAGCAGAATGAGACATTCCTGGCCAGGCAAAAGCTGATTCTCTGAATGCTTGCAACTGGGAGCAGAATGAAGCACCAGAAAGTGAGATATAAATCACAATCCCTAATTGTAAGTGATTAAGTTTCCATTTTCATGATGCTTAAAACTTTGCAGTTGTAGGGCAAACAATTACTGGTTTAAGTGATTTCAAGCCTTGTAACTAAAAGATGCTTCTGATGTTTAATATTAAATAGACTTCCTGTATGAAATGTATGCTGAAAGCCTACCAATATCCTTTAACAAGAAGCACATCACTTCCTGAGGCAGAGCAAACCACCTTCAGCATCAGCTTCTTTTTGGATTTCAAGTAATAAATATGCTATTGAGCACAACTGCAGTTTGTTTCAGATAGTTATGTGTTCTGGCCAGTGGTATGCTATTAATAAACTTCATCGTACATCCTATCAAATCACATGTTGTGCAATGGTCAAGAAACCGAACACTTTCCATATTGAGAATGTTGGTTTTCAATTTACTCATGAAACAGTCTTGCCAAACTGTTGCTTTTACAGTTGAAGTATACTTTGTAATTGTTGTGCAGATATAGCAAAAGCTTTAACTATCAAAATCTTTAATTAGTAGTTGGGGGTAGATCAGGTAGATCGCAAAAGATGAAAAAGCAAATTGTCAGACAAGATTCACCTTTTTTTTCAATTTGATAAAATCTGATCGTCTATGGTCCCTCTCTGGTCAGTGAAGAGCCAGGCATGGCCAGACTGCGCTTCTTCCAGGCTGAGCTAAGCAGTTAAGGCTGTAGTTACACCACCAATTTAATGTCCAAAGGAGAGACATGGTCCTTCCCTCATCCAGCTAACTGAAAGCATGTTATCTTACAAGACTCCTGATAAACTTTTGCTTGGTTGAATCCCCTGACAAGTTATTCTCAGCTTG
>JANHGB010049782.1:2106-35371 GCA_026283785.1 Coracopsis vasa
TACTGCAAGATTGTGTATACTCTTCATGAGAGTGAGAAACTACACCTCAGTTACACATGGTTCTTTCTTAGATTTCTGCATCCAAACACCTCCTGAACGTGTGAAATCTGTGTATTAATGGTTCAGACTAATTAGCTGCCTGGAAATTAGACCCTGACCACAGCACGTGTTTGTCCTTCATGCCACCTTTGCTTCACAAAAGACAGTGGCTGGTCCCCGGGGATGGCCCAGCCTGATACTTCACATCCAAGTCAGCATTGCTCCCTTTGCCCAGTGTGCTGCTTCCTGACAGAGCCAGTGCTCTGGCTGGGGCTGAAGGATGCGGGACAAGCTCCTGCTCTCTCACACCAGGTAATACCCATTGAGGCAGCTGTACTGAGGCCTGAGGCCTGCCACAACTGAGGAAAGCCACAAGCAGCAAGGGGCTGGTACAGCCTGAACTCAAATTCTAACCACACTCAAACATCCAGGAGTGGTAAACGTGAGATTGCGAGTTCAAAGATGCTAACATGGTGTGTAACCTCACCAGGTATCGCTCCGTGTTCTATCCTTGTAAAAGATGTTCAACTCATGAGCCTAACCACAAGCCTCCACTACAGTTGAGAGCATCAACTGTTTCTAGGAACTCATCAACAACTGCTAGGAAAAAAAAACCCAAACCAAACTGAAGAAAAGAAAAGTGTTAAGAGAAAGGGAACACACCTATGTTAGCACTAGTAATCAGGGTACCAGTAAGTACCCTAAATACAGGACAGAAACTACCTCAGCCTCTTTCTAAACCTGCTGAGCAAAGGATTGAATTTAGCTTCCAAGATGAACCAACTCCTAACTACTTGCTCAGACACCTCCCCCAACAGAAGTAGTTTAAATGCAACTAATTAAAGATGCTTATGCTGTCCTAACTTGGAACACGAGTGGAGAGCATTACTGCAGAGTGCTGGGTTATGTTTTGTATGCTTGCCTAAGCAAAGCTGCATTGTTAGGCTTAATTCAGGAAGAATTTTGAGGCCTCCTTATCACCAAAATTTAAGATTTGAATGATACATATAGGATGTATCCACCACCTTCCTTCCCTATATAGCACAGAGGAAAAAATGCTCATAAAAGAAGAAAATGTGTTCTGTAATAACCCCCTGTCTGAAGGAGGTATAACCACACTGAGTTGTTAGGAAGCTGAAGTTGTGGAACCGCTATGAGGCACAGCATTTACCCAGCACTCTACCACTGTCACATGCACAACACTGCATGCAAATCCTCTTGCAGGGCCATGACTGCATGTTGCATTCTCCCATGGAGAGGAAAACTGCTTACTGGAAAAGAAACATGATACAAAACATTCCAATGCCTCATCCAGAGCCTCTGTGTTTTCAGCTTTAGCACAGACGGCTTCTTCAATTTGTTAAAATGACCTAGAGCTAAGTTTTCCACATATGTTTTTGCTTAAAAAGAAGGGGGAGGGCTCAGACTGCCAGTATAAATTTACATAATTATACATATTTTAATTGTTTTTAATTTTCATATGCTTTTTATGAAACAAGTTCTTCAAAATGGTCAGGAAATCTTGTATTGATTGAAGGGGATAGCAGTAACATTTAGAAAGGTTCAAGCATTTTTCAGTATAGAAAATTCATTTCCCATCAACATTTAAATAGCTCCTCCTTGGAGTTAAATGTAGCCCAGAGAAGGTGGCAGCAGCTATCTGGTAAAGGGGGAAAGCAGGCAATACTGGAAGTGAAGCCCTTCTCCAATTGCAACCCAATCACGTCCTAACATCAGGTGAAGTGCTCAGCTCTCAGCTCCTATTAAGGAGGCAGCTCTAGATGTAGCAAGAGTTTAAAACACACAACAAGCTCCAAGCATCTGAAAGCTGTGTTGTTGCCTTTTTGGCTTCTTACACAACAATGATCACACGTGAAACCATGCAGTCATTCACAACAGCCTTGTTTACCAAATACATCCAAAACAAAGCGTCGGAAAACCGCAGCTCTAAGTAATATCTAAAATACAAATCACAGTTCTGTCCACCCTACTGACAATCACTTTTTAAGGGGTTTCTAACTGGTATACACAACACCCACAAAAAGATAATGGTTCTTTCTTAAGTCATTTCCCCCTTTAGATTTAGTGATATTTTAATCTTCATTTATTTCTAGCCCTCCAAGTAGCACGCTGTCGAAGATGAATCTAACTGAGGTTGTCCTCATTAAATTGCCTCTTTTTCATCTATTTAAAACTGCTACTATGCTGACCCTGCAATCATTCCGTTTTGCTCCAGACAAAACGCCTTCCTAAATTCTTGCTGAGGAGGTCTGCTTTCGTGCAGCGTGGGCCTGCAGCTATACGTCTTAATCAAGCCATTTTATACTCTACCCCACAGATTCCAATTAAGTGCATTGCTATCCACAACAATTGAACTGGTTGCTGTGCTTTGCCGAACAGCTGCTACAGTTCTGCACCCAGTGAAATTAAGTATGAGTTGACAAAAATGTTCTGAGGTTCATCTGGATGAAAGGTAAGTTCCAAAGTCATTACCATCAGCTAGGCATGCTGTTGGCAGTAAAAGATTTTAAAGACCTAGTCAAGTGGATTGTCACCCGGTTTCCTCTCACCTTGAAATAGCTTGAAAGGATATTTGCTGCTTTTCAAAATGTAAGGCAACGGCAGAGCACTTTTGGAATTAAAGTGATTAGAAAGATGATATTATGGCCAATTAATCATCTGCCACCAACTGCAAGTGGGTCCTTGAAAAGACTACAAGGTTATCAAGAAATAGATCAACTGGACTTAGTAACATCTCCCTTTTCTCTACATCTAAAATGGGGTTACAAAGTTACTGGTATTGGTCATTTGCAGAAGAATTGCAATGCTCACAGGGATGCTCTGTTTTCAGGTACTCCCACTGAAAAGAAAATGAGAGCTAATAGGAATGCCCTAAGCCTTCTTGTTTCCCCCAGCAAACTGAGGACTGACCTGACCACTGTTTCACATCTTTAGCCAGTTACATACCAGGGATAAGTAACGGTTTGTCCCTGAGGCACATTGATCAAATGGCGGTGTTCTGTTTCTTTAATCCTTGGGTTTCTCTTTCTGCCCTCTCTTGAATCATTAGGGATGGCCAAGGCAGAAACAAGGTGGTAGTGAGCAGTGCGTGAGATGAAGCCAGGCACATTTCTTTCTCAGCATCTTCCTCATTGATGTCTCTGGCCAGATGCAGCACCAGGAAGGAACCCAGTGGTTTTCTGGCCTTTTCCTGAGGAATGGCTCAACAATCAAGATGATATAGGCATATCCCTATCCCAGTGTATCCTCTGCCACTCCGTGTGCCCTAGGCGTTAATAGCACTTTACCCTCTTTTATTTTCTCTCTGCTTATGGCACATGCTCTATCTGTTGACAAACAGAATGCTTAAGAATAACCAGAGAAATGCAATAGTCTGCAGTCTACAACCAGCCAAACACAACTATCCCTGCTGTCTGTAACTCCGGAAACTATGTCCGAGTCACAGTTGCCAGAGAACAATTGAAGCGGTTGCACTTATGGAGCTAAGGGCTAAGAATTAGAATACTTCATGCATTGAATACTGTAAGTATGACAACATTTAAACTGTTTCATGTCATGCCTACTGTCAAAACTCCCTCTGATGCTACACAAGACCAGCAAGGACATTTTCCCTATGTTCAAGAATGTGAGCTTTAGTGGGACAAATAAGCATTGCTGGGCATTCAGAGAACTAATATGGAAATTATTCTTCTTTCATGGAAAACAGAAGCATCTGTCCAGTCAAGCAAACCAAGCAATGATTCTGCATTATGAAATACTCTTTTTATAACTATTGACATTTCAGTCAGTAGTGCCACACGTCAATAGTGGTTTTATTGCTCACATTTAAAGTACAGCTCTTGGGACAGGATTCATCTAAATTGACATTGTCTGATCAGCAGCATATTTCCTGCTCCTGTGAACATACACATTATTTACGCAGATTTGCACTGGAGAGTATTTGTGCTATTATGAGAAAAAGATTAAGATCTGGCACATTTTCTATGCAAAATACCAGCTTAGAACCACACATGCTTTCTAAGACAATTCAAGTCCTGTTTAGGCCCCTGTCCAGACTTAGTCTTCAAGCCACAGCTTACATGGGCTTCTAGGCCTGCCTGCCTCTCTCTTTTCCAGAGCGGTACCTCACAGGCAGGTCTGAAAACTGTGCACAACGCATTTTTTCCAGTTCTTCCTCAGATTTATACTGAGCTCCAGAACAGAAATACTGGCAAGTCTAATATGCCCTCTCATCACAGACTAGCAGAACACTCCCCATCTCTCCTATTTCTCACTTCTTGGCATGCTGACAGTAGCTGGCAAACTGTTTTTCACAGATCAACTGCTATTGTTCTAATGAAACTTAAGAGCCACTACAGCAGCCTTCACTCCAGATGCCCTCCCCCATGGCATCATTACATCCTTAAAATTATCAGAGAAAATTCATTACTTTTGTTACTGTTACTGAAAAATAAATGGCAGCTGATTATGGCTTCTAAGGCTTCACCTTTAAGGACAACAAACTTTCATGACCTATTTTCTAAAGTCAGTACAGCCTCAACTATTGTACTCCCAACAAACAAACCCCTGCGTACCTACTTAGAGTGATAAAGAAATGATGGTAACAGTGCCTGGGCATGAAATCCACACAGATAATTCCTTTGCATAATTCTGATTATTAGACACGATAAAGTGACACTGTTGAAGAATATTAGATTTTAGTAGAAGCAAAATAATAAGATGTTCACTCACAAAGGAAGGGAATTATTTGCGAGCACTGTTTTACTAATAATCTCCAAGAGCAGAGGAGAACACCTGCACAGTACTATCTTTTACTTTAAAAGAGGAGAGAGCAGTATTCTCAGCTGATGAATTTGATTACAAAGCAGGGCATATAGGGTACAGACCACCTATAGGGAATGATCTATTGCTTCATATAAAACCTGGGTTTATTAGCTGCATCTGTATTAATTTAGCTCGAGACAGCATTTTTTCATCCTATTTAGAAAGGAAAACAGGTAGAGGAGTTAGAAATCTTCTCATTTTCTATCTTGGTAATTTAATCTGAGCTACTACCACTTGCTTGATAAGAGTATTTTTAAACTCATCATTTAAAACTCATTAGCATACACCCATCTCACAGAAAAGAATCCGCCAAGCATTTTTCACACAGGCACATCATTTCTGATTATTTCAATTCAATTTTAAAGGATCTTTGACAGGGCTACTGAAAGGCCTGTCAAAGAACAGGGAAACATTATGACATTCTTTCCCCATATCCCTTTCCAGAGCATGAAATATGAGGGACACTTCTAATAGAATCAAGGCTAATTTAAGACACCGTTAATCTTTACTGCAAGGCTGCTAGAGCTGGGGAGGTTACCTCTGGCACACGGCAGCTCTTCTTCAGCGCACATCTGTAGTCAGGTTCTAACATGCACCCCAGTTATTAAAAGACAAAATCCTTGACTCCAAAGCAATTGTATTGCAAGCGTGTGTTTTACAAGCTGCAATGAGCAGAGACACTTGAATTTCAATACAGGTTGTTGAGGGTTTTTTTTTGGCATCCAATAATTTAAAAAGGTATCTGCTGCTTTTAATCATTCTGTTCATTTTTAGCTGAAGGACAAAGAGCATTTTTATTTTTTTTACTGACTGGAAACTGCTTCCCAAAAATAGTATTTTTGCTATTTTGAGAGAGTCGCTTATCTGCTCTCTAGCAGGAGCACCCGAAATTGATCTGTATTTTCAGTTAAAGTACATCATCAGTGAGGCCACATCTGGAGCACTGTGCCCAGTTCTAGACACTTCAGCACAAGACAAGGAGCTACTGGAGAGGGTCCAGCGGAGGGCCATGAGGATGAGCAGGGGTCTGGAACATTCAGAGGAGATATTGCAGGAGCTGAGCCTGTTTAGTCGAGAGAAGAGAAGACTGAGAGGGGATCTCATTAATGCAGATCAGTATCTCAAAGGTGGATGCCAGGAGGATGGTGTCAGATTCTTTTCAGTGGTGCCCAGCGACAGGATGAGGAGCAATGGCCATAAACTAAAACATGAGAAGTTTCACCTCAATGTGAGGAATAAAATCTTCACGTTGAGGGTGGCAGAGCACTGGAATAGGCTGCCCAGGAGGGTAGATGATCAAGGTATGTCAAGTTTTTCTGTGTCATCACCAGAATTACAGCAGTGAGAAGAACCTCTGCAATTCACTGATCAAAGTGACAGACTGCCCACTGCTGAGGTAGGGCCAGATGAGGGATAGAAACGAGCTCTTGTGCTGATGACTAAATGGCTGCAGTGTGCTGAATGAACAGATGATCATTTTTTAACAAATCTGAGATTAATAGAAGCTGGATCACTTCTAATAGAAGAACCGAAGAAAACTTCAAAAGGAGGTGAAGAACTCAAGTTCAGAGATATTGATGAGATCCGCACCAAAACGCTGAGGGAGAAAGCTTTTAAGCACTGCTAAAGATAGTTAATTCAATACAAAAGAAACAGAAATTGATATCAAATAGGAAGAGAGCTACCAACGTGAAATTGCTAAGGTAGGGCAACCTACCTCAATGAGAAAACCAGAGAGGACTCATGCTATTTTCACTCAGAAAATCATAATCATTTCTTTTTCACAACCTTCTGCTTAATGATTTTGAAAAATCACATGGAAGAGAAGTAGGATAAAAATCAAAGGCTATTCTGCTCGACTTATCTCTACTTAGATAACATTTTCCTGTGGCATGTTTCTGAACAATATAAACCACTAGCAACTCTTTCTTTGAGAGAATGAGAAAATACAGCATTCCCTGTGACAGCTTTTTGACTCCTGATATCTATGACCCATCTGCTGTGTTTCCATCCAGTATGAAGCAAAAAGGAGACAAGCAGCAAATGGGAGCTGGTGCTGACAGAACCTCGAGAGCTCTGTACTCAGAATCAAGCATACTACAGGAATGCTCACCAAGGCACAGGCCAGAAGAGAGATTTCCAAGAACTATCAAGTCTCTGCAGTTGCCCTCAAAGCAAGGGAGGTATCAGTGCCTGTGGCAAAGATAGCCTGCTCACATTCTGCAGTATGCTCTAGATCTGATAGCAAGGCTACCCAAACCTCGCTATTACGGTCAGCCTGTTCAGTAACAGTAACTGGTTTTGATGTTGGAAATGGGCATTTTTCCACAATATTGGAGGGAAAAACTGGGGTAACTCTGGGTCCTCAGTATCTCTGCATGCTTACACAGTTGGGTGTTGAAGTCCTCTGGGAAAAGGAGAGACATTAAATGCCTGAACCAGCCTCTAGAAACTCCTAAAGATGTCTGAGGCGAAGGGTTACATGAAGGGAGGGGTAACTGCTCCGGGGGATTCAGAGCCTTATGTTTCTCAGGGCTCCAAGCCACTCTGGTCAGAAAGCATCATCTCCTTCAAACAGCCTCCGAGGGGAGCCCCATGGACACTCCCAACCCACAGCAAGTTTTCAGGCGTGCACTGACCTGTTACAGGAAAGATTCACCATTCCAAAGCCATAGCCAGTTTATTTCTTTCTTTCTAATCTTGCCTTCTCTTGTGTTTCATCAATATATATGTTAGCCTTGCCATACAGCACTCAAAGCTACATTAAAGCATTTATTCTATGTTAGACTTCTTTTCCATTTTAGGCTGGTACTCTGCAAAGAGCAATATGCACAGTTTCATAAAGGGAAATGAGTGCATTATTTTTGCCTTCACAAAATCTAGCTCTTCCTCTTGAGTTGTCTAGTGATCCTGAACTGAAAACATGCCAAGACACTGCAATATAAATGCTTCATTGGTTTTGTCAACCAAATTAGAAAACAAATGCTTTCAAGCAATCGTTTTGTTTAAATTAAGCCTGCAAAACATTTAACAGTGTTAAGGACGATGAAATACACTGACTTCATTGACGAAACTGAAAGGAAAAACTCATAATGCCTATAGAAAAGATGTAGATTCCCTGACACAAGAACTAAATCTCAAATCTGTCCCCAAAATCCATGCAGGATCAGCAGTCTACCTGTATGAAAGAGGCAGCAGCTGGGGTTCCCACTGGGATTCCATGGGAACGATAGGCAGGTCTGTCATTTTCCCAAATGATAAAGATGCTGTCTTTGTCAGGAGAAAATCGGGTTATGTTTCATACTGCTCTATCGAATCCTCAGGCCTGATGTAACTTCACAGACATGTATTACAAATCCTTTTGCATCGATGTCCATAGAGCAAGGGCAAAAAATCACTGTAGAGGCCTGAGGTGAAAAGGTTCAGGCGGTTTGTTACAGATATTTCTCCTGTAAAGGTCCAAATAACTTGTTTTCACTACTTGCAGTGCTGATTCAAGTTGTTTCACATCCAGCCATCTAACCCCTTTCCCCTTTTCTCATGAAAACACACAGGCAACCTAAGGAAGCACCAGCTTGGCATTAGCTAGTCCTACCAATATCACAGTAATGTTTCAGTTTGTAATTATTACATGTACCAGGACACTGAGTACATGTCCTCCAAAACTGTGAAATGAGGTTTTGCCACATTTCATGTGTTTGTTTCTGCAGATATGGAAGATTACTGAAGGGATCCAGAATCCAGCAAAGACATAAAACCAAACTCAAAAGAAAAGATGCTGGTAGCATGAACAGATAAATATCTGTATGCTTCTCACTCTGCTAAATAAGGTGAAAAATCTCACTAGAGATAGGCCACGGAGATGCTGCAATGGCTGGAGCAGCTCTGCTCTGGAGCCAGGCTGAGAGAGCTGTGCTGGTTCAGCCTGGAGAAGAGAACACTCCAGGGAGACCTTAGAGCATCTCCCAGTGCCCAAAGGGGGACAAGAAATAACCTGAAGAGGGGCTTTTGACAAGAGCAATGCAGAGAAAACAAAAGCTTCACGTCACATTATTCCAGAAAGTTTGGAAAACACTATTTTTTGAACAGCAATTATTTCCTTTCTCCTGGTTTCTGAACTGTGTGGCTAAATACAGACCCTCATCTGCTGTCTCGGTTAGCATATTTTGTTCAAATGGAAGTATGATAAAATAGTTTGAGGACTAAGACTTGAGATCAGAAACTCAGCGATGGAGCTTACAATGTGTTTCATGAGGTGTCAGATGGTCTGCAACGGAACATAGACCCAAGGTTGTAAGAGTTATTCAATAGTGAGTTAATGAGAGCACTCCTTTAGAAAATGGCAGACTACAGAGCGCTTTTTATCAAACCATAGCTTTTTTGAAAAGCATTTACTATGGAAACCAAGTTCTGTGAAAAGATCCGGAATACAAGGGAAACCACAGGTATGGCATCTGAGCCAGCTTTCTGACCAGGGAAACAAGGATTTTAAAGCCTGGACGTAGGGGGTGATTGGATAGGAAGATAAAAATCCCTGTTTGACAAAGGCAATGTCTGGCATCCTATCTTGAAGAGTGCAGTTTTTAGTGATAAAGAGCAAGCTGTTACACTCCTCCTCTACATGCATTTCCCTGGCTTGAACATACTTCATTAAAGTGGATTTTTAAAAAGACTTAACCATTTAGAGTGGGTTTTCACTCATTGTAAGCAATTGCAAGCTGTACCAATCATTTGTCTTGCTGATGTCCCTATAGAGCAGTGCTTAAACAACATTATGGAGAAAAAAACCTCAGGGGCACCTAGGAATGTCTGGATCAGACACTGGACACTGAATGTAGAAACTCTGCTGTGAAGCGGTGCAGACAGGGTGCAAGTTCAGGAAGTGATCACAAAGCAAGAAGCCTTTCACCTCTGAGAACCCAAAACTTACAGATTCAGCTCCCATGGAATCTTTCAAATCCTGGTGCATCAGAATATGGATACACAGACTCGCACTAAGCAGTCCACTCCTGGGCTAACAAAACTCTTAAGATATCTGAAATGTGTTCCCATGCACACACCTGGAAGGTGCTAATTTCCTTTATTCTCTGTATTTGAAAAACATCTTCGTGCAAAAGGTTCAAGAGTTAGAAGGTAACAAAGGGGCACAACCCATAAGTACAGCATTAAAATCACCCTTTTAGGAAGAAGTGGGAGTAAAAAAAAAGGCCACTTAAGTAACAGCAATCTATTGGGTTTGTTCACCAGAACTCGAGGACAGCAGAAGACAACCTGTGCTGCTTTGCAACGTCTTGTCAACCAGGTGAATGGAAAATATGCTGAGCTACATATTTCGATATTACATGCCCACACCCAAAGGATGCAGAGGGAGTGGAGATGAACAGAACTACATGTTCCTTCTTCAAATTGCGCCTATTATCTAATACACCAGTAGAAACATTTCCCACAATAATGATATGCATACGCCTCAAAAGCTGTTTATTTGGCAACCTTGCTGTATACTTCATTAAAGCATTAACTAGCATATCACCCCACTAGCTTATTGCAATGATTTTGGGAAGAAAACCCAGAGCCATCTTTTGTCCACATTACAGGCACAGCAAAAAAGCAGCAGGGACTGGCATTTTCTTGATGAATTTGTGCAGCTTTAGACCCACAGACTGTTTACATGGATGACACAGACTCAAGTGTTTGTCCTGCATTATAATACTGTTAAGTGAAGACAGCTGGATTCTATTCTACCAAGAGCATCAATCAATAAAGCTGCCAGCTAAATTCAAATGAAGAAACCAGTTATCACTGAAACCAGCAAAAGTCGAAGGAAAGGCAGAACTGGATGTAAGTAGATCACAGAGCATGTTTAAAAAGTTAAAAAATTAATCAGAATGACTCTGAAATTGAATCAATTAAATGTGGAAATGAGGAAAACAGAAGTGTTGCACTTTGAGATGTCAAAGAGAATAATGGCTGCGTCAGTAACGTGATTATTTCCCGCCTTCACTAGGCCAGGAGAAAGTAAAAGGTACCATCTGGATGGCTGTTCTGTACCTGGTATTGTTGCAAACCAAGCCTGCAAGCTGTCCGTGTCATTCAGAAAACCCCTTTCCTCTTTCATGTGATTGGCAGAAGACTTCACGCGCACAGAGGCAGTTATTTCAGATTACATCTAAAGCAAGCTGCGCCACAGGACCAAAACTTCAGGTGTTCAGTTCTTCACCTGCATATTCTGGAGAAGGGCTCTGAAATGCTTTTGGCAAGCAGTACTGATAATTATGTGCTAGGATTTACCAACCTAATGAAGAACTGCCCAGAACACTTAGGGGCACACTGTTTTGACAACAGCCATGCTGTGGGAGCATGTAAAGGGTTGTTAAAGACACTCTGTTTACCTGGCAGCTTGAGCAGGGAATGAACCCAAACACAAAGTATTTCATCATGCAAAAAAAAGCCAGTAGGGACCTTTATAGATTTATCTCTTGTGGCTTCTCTTTGGGTCAGAAATACCCACAGTGCCAAAAGCATAGCACATCAGTGGTCACCCAGTCCTATTTATAATTGCCATATGCCAAACAACTGTGACAGAAGGCTCACTATAAACTCTGTAATTTTCCATTTATAAATAATACATAGTTTGCTGAAACGATTCCACAAATAGTTGTTCTGCACATCTGCAGCAACATAGGAAAATAGGCAAATCTGCATTATTGGCAGGTTTGTAAAATACCTATAGGCAAGTTTGTAGTTTGTCTATGGCTACATTTAGTGCAGCTGGCATGATCCAATCTGTGCATATTTACTGGGTATAATGTTACTATATTTACATCACTAGTGTATCCAAATATATTTTCGGAAGGGTAAAAAACTGAGGGAGTGGTGACTGAGTCAGGATCCCACATATTAGATTTCCATTTGGAATAGGCTTCCCAAGGTATCTAATTTCACTTGCAGCACTGTATGTCTGGGATTTCTCAATGTCTAATTGATGGAAAATATTATGTCTGTGTTTTAATCCAATTCCTAAAAGGCATTCCCTTTATATGGTTATAAGTACTTTAGCTGGGTATGCCAGCAGACTTTTTGGTATTGCCATACCAAAGAAATCATGCTAGACTTTCCACAACGGGCATAAATTCCTGTGGCTGCTGAGTCTTGGCTTTCTTAACTATCAACACTAAGTCCAACAATATACTCTTAGGAGTCACAAAATATTTGGAACATCAAATATTTAAAATTCATTTCCTAAAGGTCTATATGGATCAAAAGAAATCCTTGACTGAAGATTGAGTCCTGCAGGAACGAGGGAAAAGTAAAACAAAATAACAGATCTATTGCTAACCTTGGCATGATAAGATGGAATGAGAAATATCGATAAAGAAGCCTCATTTGCTAACACTAAGTCCATGTGCCAGGTAGGTATACCAGGAAGAAGCATTTTGCTAGGAGAAGAAATAGCAGAAGGTATTTTTAATTTAAGTTTACGAGGATCACATTCATTCCTGATTTATCTCCATTGTAATTGCACTTTACAGTGGGAGTTACTTGGCCTCTGAACCATCAGATTGGAATCTGATTAGAAGCCCAGGGATGGGCACCTGCTTTGTTACCATCATCTTTCCAACTAAGATCAGCAAAACAAACGTAAGGGAAATAAATGACTATACAAAACTAGAATACAGCTGTCATTCTTCTGCTCAACAACATGGATCACTTTGTCTGGATCTGGATCACATAAAGGATCACTGAGAAAAACAGTTGATGAATATAAAGGAAGTGAAGAAACAACAACCAATAAAAGAGGTGATCAGACAAATGAATAGATTCACATCACCAGTTTCATCTGCAATTACAAAATCATCTCCCTGGGGTGTACTTGGCATATTGGCAGGGCCAGCATACAGTTCAGACAGAGCTGTGAAGTTTAGATCCCCAGCAAGCTATACAGCAGCTCTGTGATCCACCCAGACCTGCTGTTCTGACCAAGGCCCATCCAGGCTAAAACAGATGAGAGAACACTTCAGCCACAGTGTTCCCATTACTGTTCAATTCCCGAATGGCAACAAACAGCTTACTCAAAAATTAAAAAAAACTCAAACTCCAAACCCAACAAACTTACTGCATAAAGTGAGAAAAAATAATTACGTATATGATTTCTGAAAACAAAGTTACCTATTCTGGTTTTATATTCACATTGCTCCAGGAATGTACAATTTTAAAGCTGAGACTGTTCTGAACTTCTACCTTATGTTAAAATAAATATGGTTTATATACATTGCAAGCTAACAATTCAGACATGCTTATTTGTAAGCTAAGTATAGTACTAATCACATGAAGACAAGGGTATAAGATCCCAACATCACTAAGAATAGCTCCTATTAACTGTGCACATAATGGCAGATTTTTCCCCATTCTCAGTACTTACCACATTGAAAGCTCTGAAGAATCACTGCTCAGGGAGATTCAGGATTCATTAACAAACCGCGAGTCCAAAAATCCCTAACTCCAGGAAGGAAGTACTGTATGAAACTGCCATCTCCCACTTACAGTACAGTATGGGCAAAATTCAATTAAACCCAAGCAAACAAAGTTGCAGACACAAGAACAAAAATGCTAATGCTTTGCCACAGAAAGAACAGCTCCTTTGGGAACAGATTAAATCAATGTACTTAACCTTTCCATTCCAGAAGACTGCCAAAGCACCTCACTTTGGCAAGGACACTCATGTAAACAATCATCCATTAAATTAAAAATCTGGGAGAGACATCTGGTTGAATTCTTACTGGGAATGACTCTTGTGGATATAAATCAAACACCAATGGAGGGGAAGAACAAAATAACAATTCCTATAAATCCAAGGTTTATAATTCTCCAACCTCCAACTAATTAAGTCCATACAGATCTCAAAAGCCAGTATCATGTGTGAATATTCTGGGAAGCTCTAAAGATGCTTACACATACAACACAAATAGTATTTCTTGCCCATTTATTAGCAAGGTTTCAGTTGGAACACTAAGCAAACAGTCAAAGATGTTGAGACACACTAAGTGTGTGAGAAACCTACGACTGCCATGCTAGGAATGTGACTTGTCAATTTCAATGACAGACAAAACAGCTCAGGTCCATCCAGGGGCTTTTGCACACCAGTAACCACGTCCAGCTAAGGATCAGCAAATGCTAAGTGAAAGTAAGAACGTTCCAAACCTTTTGACTGATTAAATCTGAATGCAATTATACTAGATCTGCTACCCAGAACTAGCCATACATCTGTTTTTACCCAGCACCGAATGGTGCCATTTAGATACACCTGTAGTTTTAATTCAAAAAACAGGTAACTGAAACCTACTGAGTAGTTCCAGCTGACTGGGAGGCTCACACTTTGGAACAGAGATTTTCCTCTGGCAGATCTGCATTTTCACATTCCACTCCGCAAAACTTTACGTAGCCTTATAGAAATCTTTCCAGAGATTGAAGTATGCTGCAAATCAACATTATCCCTGACCTGAAGACTTTCCCCTTTAAGCTGTTAATGACTTAGTCATGCACCAAGAAAACCAGCAGGCACTATGGTAGGGAGGACGACAAGGTTGCTTCTGCATGAAGTTGGGGAGTTCGACATTTTAATCTTTCCAGTCTTTCCATCTTTCTAAATGTAATTCTTCTAAAGAACGAGTCATTGGGATCTGAAGGTTCTATGGAAAAGTCTCCTCTCTTATCTTTCCTGTCAGCCATGCAACACATGGCAGTGAAGCTGGCAGAAAACATTTTTTGGGCATGCTGTATCAAGAATGAAAGCAAACTCCTCCAGCTGCTACAGTATTGTTGTAATCGCTCTGATGGACAATATTATTTTAGGCTGCCTGTCAGCTTTCTGGAAACAGTGGCCTTGTAAGGATGCATCACCCAAACTTTTGCTTCGTTCCTTGTGCCACTGTTGAACTGCAGGACATAATGGTTTCTTAACAGAAGGGCAATAGCCATGTTCTCCTCTTTGCTGTAGCAGCAGCTTTGGGAGTGCACCCAGGCAGCATGGAGAAGTCCTGGCAATTTCAGACTGGAAAGAACTCCAGGCACCTATTCATTTCCAAGTGCCTCTTGTCTCCCAGATAGCATGGGCCTGTATAATACACACCACAGGAGACTACGCATACTGTAAGGAAGCTTTTAATAGCTCATATGCATCATTGCATACTGCATGTTGATTTTTACAGAGTAGTTACATGTCCTGCAATATTGAATCTGGCAATGCTGACTCCTGGTGGAGATCTGCCAGAGCTGAAACAGGCTCTAAAGGTCATCTTAGAATACATCGGCAGAGGGCCTGGGGAGGAACCAGGTTAGAGCTCAAAACCAGGAGTGCAAGCTTTCCCCATTAAGGGAGTTCTTGAACACCATCTCTCATTTCAGCTCCCTGTCTCCATGGGTCAAGGTCTGAGAGATCACAAGAGAGGAAAGCATCAGGAAAGACATGTGCTTTTCCAGGTTACTCAGTGAGATAAAATGAATGCCCTTTTTAATTCCATCCCCTGCATAAGGCAGAAGGACGCTACACAAGAAAAAAGGCTTCCAGTTCGGGACGAACAAGGTGGAGGTGTACCCTCTGACAGGTTTACTGTGTTTGGAGAGTTTGGGTGTGACAGCATTTCTCCGCGTTTCCCTCGACTGCCATAGAAAAGATAGCACTTTGTGTTGAGTTCTGCCCCTCCAAACATACTCTAATTGAAAATACAGAGCTGTATTTCCCTATTGGCCTATCACACATGTGGCAAGCTCTTGGCACATGCAATCAGCCTGTTTAGTCAAAAAAGAGGTGCACCCACCTATGCAAATACAGCCCATGGCAGTCTTCTGCAGTTTTCATGTCTGTCTCTCACTACGAATCCTTAGGAAATCACTTTGATACCTCCGTTTTGCAGCTAGTGGACATGAGACAACTGGAATTTAGATATGCCCTTCCCCAAGTCAGAGGAAAGTTTATGGCCAAATATGTTCTCATTAGGTTTTTGGCAGAGATACTGGAACTATTGCTGGCCTGTACGTGCCTGTATTAGCAAATGGTGTGCATAATGTTCCTACCACATCTCTAGCTGGAAGCTGTTTTGGCTATGGCTTCTGCCATTTTGAGTATTAAACATGCCTTTGTAAGATTAAAGTGGAAATTTTCGAGTCTAAGGAAGACAGGCATTCAGATCATAATGGAAGCCAGTGGAGTTTAACTTCTGAAGTTCTGCCTTAATTAATCTTGGTTCCAGTTATAAAAAGTCATGTTCAGAATATCAGAAACCACATTACTAACTTAAATTTTACAATTTTCAGGTGATTAATACTTGGTTAACAAGCCAGAAACCTTCAGACCCCATTTCTTTTCTGTGTGTCAGCCAGGTTAACAAAGCACAGAATAGGGAGAATGCATTGCCTGGCTCTCTGTTCATCTTCAATAGTTCCTGTCACCGAGTCCTTTGCCTCTACTGCTATGACTTTACACAACACCAATCTCATAATAACCTAGCATTAGCTTAAAAAATACAGAGGCACTACGCTTCAGAAACTGCAGGTGGAGAGAGGCTGTCAGGCAAAGGAAATACTTATTGTATTATCCATTGATACTCTTTAGTCGGATAGCAGTGCTACTTACTTTTCTTGTGTGGGTACTGGCCATTAAACTCCATTGTATTACTGAGGTACACAGTTACACTTGGCTAGAAAATGCAGCTGCTCAATACAGAGAGCAAAATCACCAGTGGTAGGGCTAGGACAGTTGCTTTCTATCTCAGTGCTAACATCACATAAACTGATGTATCAAGAGTCAATCCTGTCTTCACCTCCGAAGTTAGATTTGGAACAGTTTTGTTAAGGAAGGAAGGATAAGTCTTGCAGAGAGATAATAAAACTGGGCACAGCAAGGAGGTGATTATTCTGCCTGCAGAATCAGCCTCCTCTGGGAAGGTGCACAACAGCACATAAGAAAGTAAATATGTTTAGGATGGGTCTGGGAGAGAGGGATGATCCTCTTCTGCTTGAATCAATTTCCACTGAGGAAACCTCTCTTTCCTCTGTAACTATCTTCCTCTTGCCACTTGAGTAGAAAAACTGACTGAAGAAGAACAGTAACAATGCAGGAGCTACCTGAAGAGGAGGCACAGGTCGTATTTGGACAAACCACAAGTTCTTATGCTCATTATCTCCTCACCAAACGAAGTCTTCTTACCCACCTGTGCATTGTTCTCATCCAGCTGCCCTACTTCTGTTTATTATGCAGCATTCATTAACTGGTTCTAGGGATAGCAATTGAGAGTGAGTAATTATCTCCCTAGCAAAAAGAATAAGGGTCAGATTCTTAAAGGTGACTGCTAAAGGTGTAAAACAACTAGAAATGAAACAACCAACCAGGCCTATTCTGCCACTTGGTGCTGCGTAAAGAAAGCCCGGATTTACAGACAGAGAAATGCTTTATTTATACTCCCAAAATTTTGCATTGCCCAAGCAGATTTTGGTGAGATACGTGCAGATCTCAGAGGCTCCCTTCTGGCTGCATAGATGCAGTATGGCCAGTGTGTGTGTTCTCTGTTCAGGAGGTCTCTGCAGTTATCAGCGGTAAACCACTGTCTTCAGACCTGTTTCACTAAAACTCCAGCACATGTTATCACGCATCCAGGGAACATGATTTAAAAAGCAGAAAAGATATGGTAGTACAGTATTTAGTGATCAGGGTGCAGAGTTAAGGCCACTGGACCGTTATTAATCTGGTTACTGGAAGATATTAAGCTTGTATTGCTATGAGGTTGCTAGTTCTGTTACCTGTGCTAACTGGGTTTTATTATAATACAAACTGTCTAAGCCCATGATCCTGTCTTGGCTGAGAATACTGCAATTGTTATACTTTATGTTAGTATCCTCATTAGTAATTACAGAATAGCACTGGCTGCAGGGGTGAATCAGAATGGCCGACCATAGCCTGCTGCTAAGGACAGTGTGGGACCAGGGTAAGCAAAGCTGGAGCAGTCTAAGAAAAAGACACACATCCCTACTATATGCTGTGGGGCAACTTTCTCAAGGGGATAAGCAATCCCAATTCAGAAAGTCTTCAGTGACTTGGCAAAGGTCTTCTTTGCAGCATCAAATGTTTCAGATACCTGATTTTTTCCTCTGTTACAAAGCATAGCCTTACCTTCCCCCAAGACTCCTTCCTAAATACCAGACAGTACTTCCTTTGGCACTGGCAGGGCCTGGCCTTCTGGACAGAAAATATTTTTCTTAATAATAATAATTATAAATACTAATGTTCTTCTATATAAAGAATAATGTAAAAGGCTTTCAAACGAGGAAGAAAGGGAAGAGAGGCTTTCCAAACTAATTTTTATGTCTCATGAAGCAGCTATTACTAAGGACAAGCCTGTATTTCATGAGAGGAAGACAGGCAAAGGGCAAGGGATCACATTTAGTAAGTATCTGATTAAATTCTATGGCGAGAGAGTGAAGTGAACTTGCAAAGTGTAAGCAATGCAGCAGAAAAACATTTTTGGATTGGAAATTATTAGCAGTAACAGACACACAAAACCCCCCAAACCAACGTCAAAAAACGTTCAGCAGCAGCATCAATCAGCATTACTCTTTCACACTTTCAAGCAGTCTGAATTAAAGCTCTGCCTAAAAGCAGTACATTTGTTAGAGCCTGGGTATGCACACAACCAAAACTTGCCAATAGAAAGCAAAGCAGTTACACTAAAGTGTCAGCAGGGGCTACTTCACCCCACAGCAGTTTCAATTAGCGGACAGTGCCAAATGTGTCCCTGTTTACAGACGTTGACAGAAGAAAGATGAAGACTAACTAGCATACTTGGGAAACAAGTAGCACCCAGCTGGTGTATGTAACAACTGGAAAGTCATCTCTGGGAGGAGGGATACACAGCACAGAGGCTATCACATAACCAGGAGATGGGGGAAGTTCTGCTCTGAGCACCTGGTCGGTGCTGGCTGAATTGGGGGATTAGTTGGAGCACTGAACAGCACTAGACCAGTAGTTTCAAGGAAGAGGAAAACTGCTTCCAATAGCAGGCAACAGAGTTTGCTTGGCCTTGTCAGCTTCCCCGTGCAGGAGGAAAAGCTCACACACCACCCAGCCTGTGGAACAGCAAGTGCTGGAGCAGTGGGGGCAGATTTGCTCAGAGGCCATGGAGTGATGTTTACCCTCAGATCAGCTGCACACAGCAGGAGCGCAACCCTCAATTCCTGTTTGTAGGACAGCTTCTGAGGCAGTGTCAGTAACCACTTCCTAATCTACTGAGGAAAAAAGATGAAGCAGTCAGAACTGCTGACCAGGGCTAATTGGGCTGATTCTGCCAGAAGGAGGCTAGGGCACATTCACACAATACCACACCTGGGAGCTGGAAAAGGATTTGTATC
The DNA here is from genome assembly GCA_026283785.1 of Coracopsis vasa. Lineage (NCBI taxonomy): Eukaryota > Metazoa > Chordata > Aves > Psittaciformes > Psittacidae > Coracopsis > Coracopsis vasa. The sequence continues at coordinate 21,388 of JANHGB010049782.1, forward strand.
ACTTTAGTTTCGGTCTTGGTTCTCCTTCTACAGATGAGAGTGCTTCTCTGCCTTGTCCACATTCAGAACTATTTAAACCCATGAGCTACTTGGCTTTGATGGTAATGAGGGCAACCCCAGATATGCTTACACAGATGGACACATGCTTCTCCCAATTCTGAATCTGTCATTTTTCAGATGAACTTGTGCAACCAACATGCTCCCAAAAGACAGGCTGATCCTTATCGGCAGATATTGTCCCCTTTGGGACACTGTGGTTTACGGACTAGGTGGGTTTATTTCTGTCAGGATTTGGTTTTGTGTGCTGAGAAATGTGCATGAAAGGTCCTGCTTGGAAAACCTCATCACCTGTTAGTCTAGCTTAGCTATAGGAAACAACAGCTGTGATGACACAAAGACTGATCAAGTGAGTACAAAATATCCCTTCATTTCTACATAATTTTGACTACTGCCCCCCCCCCCAATAGTCAATATTGAAGCCTTTAAATTAATCTTTTCAACTGTTAATGTGAAGGATGAGTTGGAAAGTCAATTCAGACACTAAGCAGGACCTACGTGAACCTCCTCATAATGAGTACTCATCTAAGCTATGGCTCCTCTATTGGAAGCCCACCACATTAGTGTTGAAATGGGCTGAACATCATGTTAATGAAGATTTCAGAACACTGTGAAAAGTTTAGGCAACAACTTTAATTGTTAGCTCCCCAGAGGTTTGCTGTACATGTTTTGTTTTCCCATTTGCCTATAAATGGCAATTTTTTAAATATTTAATTGGAAATTGATAATCTTGGAATCAGCAATCATCCAGTAAAGAGTTGAAAAGCACTCAAATCAAACCTGAGCTTGTGCCCCTGTGTAGTGCCTCTACTTTTCACCCCTGCACTGCGGGTAGAGCATATTTCTAGCAATCCTTTTGCTGATGGATGAAAACAATTGCATACGTGTGCCAGTACAGCTAAGTAATGATAAGAAGCAGGCATGGTAATGTTCCTCCTCAGAATGAAACCAGCCTTTACGCAGCACGGATTTCATTAAAGTGTTTTTTCAGGGGAAAAATGATACTTCTGTATAGGCTTATCCTGGAAATCACACTTGTTTCCAGCCAGCAGAACTACGGATCTGCACTGCCATTCAGGAAGACCTTTAGAGATTTGAGCTGACAGATCCAAGCTCATGGTAGTGGTTTATAATACTTATTAGTAAGCAAATCAGGCTGTCTTCAGTAAGCAAAGCCAGGATTCTTTCCCCCAGAAATAAATACATTTCCAGCAGGTAACCGTTGATGTCATTCAAATTCTCTTGGAATTACCAATATTCTACAACAAAAAAATTCCCAAGTGTTGCAGACAACCCAAAATCATGCAACTGTTACTGAGCCTGCTGGCTAGGGACCATGCTAAGGGATACGACAATGGCCTATGAAAACATTGCAAAAAAGAGTACTAATAGTAAAAGTAACATAAATACACCTTTCACAGAAACTTGGGTGTGTGTCAGCAGCAAAGCACAGCTGGTAACTGATGTGCAGTGGCCACTGGCAGTGGCCTACAAAGGAATTTTGTGTAGCCAGCATTTTTAATTAAAATCTTTGTAATTATAACAATTAGATTTTGCAATTCAGCTGTTTACCTAAATGCTTTAAACTGTATTTACCGGCTCCCCCTTCAACTGCCAAATTCAAAGGAATTCTGGGGTTTCTTTTCCTGAGGATTACATGGTCGCTGGCCGAAAGAGATTCAGAAGCATGGCACTAAGGAGTTAAAAACCTTAATAACATAATGGTTAAAACTCTATTAGATGAAAAACTCTTACTCTTTCTGGTGCACTTGAGCTAAGGAAGGCTGGGCCATCTGTACGGGGGACAATAGGAGTATTCCCTGGCTCGCAGCCAGCTCATAATTCACTGAATAGCATTATCAGCCAAAGTTAATATTTTTTTTTTTTGATTAATCTTCTGCCAGAGCCTGAGAGCTTGTGGCTAATTGTTCCGTTCTTGTCTGCACAATGAATCAGAGAACAATGTGCTCTCCTAAGCCAGGGAGGTAAAACATAAAGCAAACCCATGAGCACACAATGAATAGTTCAGGTTAGTTGGGTGCTTCACTCTTGTTCATGAAGTCCACTGCTCCAAGGAACAGCAAACAAAAGCGATGGATGTGAAAATCCTACACCAGCGTGCTTACAGGTGATGGACTCCTGTTGACAGCTTGGTTTATGGAATAATAGGTTTGAGCAAGGAAGAAAAGAGAGCAGGATCACATTAGAAGGTTAACTCAGATTTAAGAGGTAACTGACTGAGGCAGCAGGTGTACAAGGAATGATGAATGGGCAGCAATATAAAACAGACACCTTTGATTATGGGTGGATTAAAAACACTGCTTAAAAAGGTATTACAGAGCAGTTCTTGTGGCTGTATCTCTATGCCAGCAACGTAAACTGAAGCTCTGTTGGTACTGACTTGTGTAAGTGAAGGACTGAAAACCAAAATTCTTGGTTGCACCAACCACCCTGTGAGTGCCCTCCCAGCAACTCATCGATACCCAGTGTGAGGGGTTTGAATTTTTAAATCACTTAAACCATATTTTCAAGCGAATAAAAAGAACCATAACTTAAAAAATGCAAATGTAGAGAAACAGAACCACAGACTAACACATTTACACATGAGCCACCACAAGGTCATTGTCCATGATTCCCTCTCATTCACTTTAATAACAACATGTTTGCAAAAGAGCATGGAAAAACAAGATGAAAGCTGGATAAAACATATTGAGAAAAAGCCCAATGCATCGTCTGCTTGGGCTTCCCTTTTCCATTGGGAATGAAGACGTGCAGGAAAAGGAAACACCAGTGCCAACAATTATAACTATTAAAGTAATGACAGAAAAGGACAGCAATGTTTAGATTAAACCTTCAAAAGAAACACCAAAGTCACAATGACCTAAACATAAACAACCAGTGCCTAATACTATTAGATACTTTTGGGGTGAAGAAACAAAGTTGACTGACTGTAGAGAATGAGCTGGCACTGACGCGGAACAGAAACAGTGACTCAGAGAAAAACATGTCCTCCTGGAACCTGAGGAGATTCAGAAGCGCCATGTCTATGCAAAAACCAGAGGAATAGGAACATGCTGCTTCTGCCTCACCATGAGCATGCAAATGGATAAAGGCACTAGAGATTGCTGAGCTGCTCAAAGAACCAGAGACAACTGCAAGAACTCCTGATGCACTTCTGCAGAACCTGGCAGCCAACGACAGTCCATATATTCAAAAATGAAAGAAAATGCTACCTTATAGGAGGTAATTATCACTGTCTCATTACAAGTTACTCAGCCAAGGGACACATTGTCAGCACTGTACCAAATCACACCAGCTTAGTATGACTAGGGCTAGTTTCAAGTGAATAAGTGAAGGCAGTGGAAGCTTTACTGCAGTACATTAACTGCCCCCAACTCCCTGAATCAGAAACTATATGCACACAGATAAGGACAGGAAAAAGGTCACACCTGTATTGTATATCTGCAAAGGACTTGGTTTCCATGTGGAAAACTGTTATTTATAGAACACCTACTTGTTCTCCTCTTTTCCTCATGGATCTCCATTGCCATGAGCAACAAAAGCAACATATGCCCTAATGAGCACTGCAGTTTTCAGGGCCTAAATCTATATCATACAACAATAACACAGATGAGCATTAAGAGCTGCATTTCAGTGACCATTTCCATTATGTGCAGGGGACACAACATCCTTCTCCCCCTGCTACTCCAGTAGATGTTTTGTCTGTATACAGTAATATTACTAATACTGAATTCCAGCAATTCCTTATGCACTGCAGTGAACTCCAGGTTCTTATCCTCGGTATGCTACACAATAGAAACAGAAAGAAAGAACCAGATGATCAATCTTTCTTTTACAAGCTGAACAACAATATAAAGAAAAATCTCCAACCATCAGTTCATTCTGAACAGGGGCAATGCTAAAGAATTCACACAATTAACCTTCAGCAGTTATCACACAGTGTAACGAAGGAACACTTCATACTTATGGAAAACCATACCCTCTCACAAGCTTTCTCCCTTTATAATGCATCTGTGCACACAAGTGGCTTCTGGAGAAGCGGAGGAGCCAGCTGTGCCCATGATGCATCTGAAATGGACAGCAGTCACGGGAACCTCTTCAGAGGGAACGTAAAGGCTAGAGGAAAGCAAGGAGACTTGCCGCAGGCAGGTTAGCAGAATTGGCACTGCAAACACTACTTTGCTAAGACATTTCTAGTCCCTGTGCATTCAGAAAGTTAACATTCAGTCTAGTGCATTCAGAAACTGCACTTGCAGCTTCTTAGTGTGCATCTCCAACAGCCTTTCAGTTCAGATGAGGAGTGTACTTTTGAAGCATCTCCCCATCACCTCACTATGTTTTTGTTTGCATCACAGAATAGCCTCAGAGCACATGAACAGGATTCCTTTCTGATGAAACTGAACGGGAAGATGCATTCCCAGGCAACACGTAATCTACTCCAGCTGCAACAGGCTTCATGAGACGAGGTCTAAAGTCAACAAACAGACCAACCCAGAAATGGGTATAGTGTGGATCCTCTTTATCAAGTGCCCTGCTGCATACATCTGCTCCTTTTCTGCATGACTTGGTGAAGCACATGCCTTTAGTGTTCCAGGCTGGATACACTCAGTCTGTCCCAAATTCAGCTATGAATAAATCATAAACATTCTACGTACTGGGAAGCATGTATGAGTGTTAATAAAACCAGATATTGATACATCTCCAATAGATCTCCCTCTGCCTTGTGGGCAAGGCAAAGAATTTCTAATTCCCTTCTGTTGCACTGTTGATGCAAGAGGTAACACAAAGAGAAAACCTCTTCTGGGGAAAAACCAGAAGAACATTCCACTACTATGCAGCAAAACCCCACAACACAAATAGAGAGTACAAGCGGTACAAAGTTCATGACATCATGGACCACTTATATAGTTTCATACTTCCTTTAAAATTAAAGGACAGCTTTGTACCAACAGACCTGCACGCTGGCATGTGGTGAAAGACCTGAGACAGTCACACACATAGGTCAACATTCAGCATTGGCAACTGCAGCAGAATTCTGGTCAGTCTCACATACCCAACTTGGTCCAGTGGTAAGGTGAAATGAAAAATGACTGTTACACATGTTTATAAACATTCACTACCTCTTTCAGATAATCAAACACCTATTTCAGCCACCTACGTTCAGAAGTGATAAATTTACTCCCTGCTTTGTGTTTGTGTGTAACAATAAATAACCAGCATGTGCCCCAAGGGCCTGGATTACACAAATCATTACACTTGTCACCAGGTGGATGTCTGTCATTAGCTGTAGCTGAGCTGCTAGGAGATAAGGATAAGGACAGAATCAAGAAAGTTACATGAAAGTGATGCTCATGAAAGAAGGAGTTATGCTATTTGATCCATGAAGGGAAGAACCACAGTTTCATGCAGCTATCTCAGCAGCCACAAAGGGTTGACTAGGAAATTGGGTTTACTCACAGCTCCCCATGAGACTCCACATAGGCACAAGTGTGGACAAATAACACTTAGAGTCTGAAAGATGAGCAGGTGCTAGGCAAACTCTGTGTAAGGACTTAGAGCATTTATGCTACTTTGAGCCAAGGGCTACAACTTTTTCCAACAAAGAAAAATTGTCTTTAGTTTTGCTGCACAGAAGAGACAACTACAGAATAGAGTCAAAAAGATACTGAAAGATACTTCTGGTGTGATGTGAAGACTTGATTTAAATCCCATTCATTAGGGTTCAAACCAAACCATTTAGTTAACCCTATTGTGAAACCTAAAATTTATTGCAGATAAATGTATTAAAGGCTTTTCTACAGTCACAAGAAGAGGAAATATAGTTGAAATGTGCAAGTAAGATATGCATACATTTTCCCTATAGGGATAATAAATAAGCTAAGTAACTACTTTTTTCCTAATTATCTGCATAATGGATAGGGTAATAGATGCAACTGCATTCACACCTGCAAATTACTCCTGAAAGTTTTTGCACGTGAGGGGTGTACCATTTCTAAGCAGTCATATTCAATTAAACCACATGATCAACATTGCTTTATACTATAAAATATAGCATAGCATGATAGAAGCAAAGTAGATTTTACTGCCTTTTAACTCATGTATAGTGGAAATGTCAAGATCCATAGGCCAACAGTGTTGTGCTTTGTTTAGTGTAACAACAATGGGGTTGAGAGGGCTAAAAGGGCTCTTCTTGTACAAGTATTTTCCATGTTAGTCAGTAAAGATAAAATTCTCTTCACTATGACCTCTGTATTGTCTTTGTTCTATATTGATCACATACTTAATCTCTTTTACAGCTTGATGCCCATCACACCTGTCAGAAGACCAATGACAGATGTTGATGTGAATGCAGTTTCCATATAACAAGAACCACTTCCTAATAAACTCATTCTCCATACCCTGCCTTACTGACACAGGACTGTTTTGCAATAAGCTTACCCTGCAGTCTCTGCTCCCTCTTCCAGAAGCCAGTCTGCTTTGAAAGCCATTTTTCAGCCTGTTGCAATGTGAGTCATGAACCTGCAGTTACAATTCCCAGATGGTTAGGCAAAGCCAAAGCCCTTGCTACAGTCTTTAAGATCCACCAGCTCCAGGAGAATTGGGTATATAACAGCCATGTGGAGCCATTTCTCCCAGCTTCCCTGCAATGCACAAGCTGAGTGATAAAGTTGAATGTGCAAAGACACTTCAAGCTCCACCAGCAACCCTGATATTTATAGTCAGCCCTTAATAAGCACGAATGACTCTGACTTCGACACTGATGCCACCTCTTCAGCTGCTTAAATATTTGAGGATACTCAGACTAAGGACTTTCTTAATACAATCCTCAAACATGCCTGAATTACCACCACCTGCTAATTGAGAAGAGCCTAATTTCTCCTCCTCCATGTGTGAGACTTCAGACCTTCTCATGTCTGAGCATTGACAACCTGACAGTTTTGAACTTGCGTCACGAACCACTGACACAGCAAATGTGCCAATTTCAAGACAACTCCCATGAAAACATAAACTGTTTGACATTTAATAAGCTTGTGTTTTCATAGAAATACAATGTGTTATAGATGGTTTGTTTCCATGAAAACACATGGTTAGAAATGAAATGGAAATACTTTTCTCAACATTAAACACAGACACAAAAATCAGTTGCAAAGCAAACTAAAATCAAGACATTTAGGGTTCACATTTACATTAAATAACCAATGAAGGGTCAAACGTATCAGTTAATAGAATTATTTTTACCTCTTTTAAAATTTGGAATAAAGATGGTTTTGGAAATTTAAAAGTATTAAAGGACACGTGCTGCATTTCATAATGCAAAGTAGAGAGAGCTAACACATGGATGGGGTGGTCTGGGAGAACTGTATCACCCTGTGGCAAATGGTCCAAGAAGATTCTGGTTTCTTTTCTTTCTGAAGTTAACACCTGAATAATAGAGTGAAACCCAACTAAATACAGTATGCTGTACTGCTGTGGGCACAAAGAAGAAGCTGTACTCCTTTGCAATGAACAGGATTTTCTGGCTCTAAAACCAAGGGCAGTTTTTCTACTGATTCCAGAAGATAGACAACTTCCCTCTTTTCTTCATGTCACTGCACCTGTCTTTGATCATCTCTTTTCTCTGATGGGAAAAGTCTCATGAGGGAAATCAAGAGTGCAACAATTAAAGTAGTGAAGGCTTCATACAGAAAGTGAAGCCTTTGAAGAAAAAGGATGTTTTAATGAATGTATGCTATGTTCAGAGTATGGACAGCCTCAGATTTAAATTAGGAGTTGCTGTTACATGCAGATTCCTACAGGAAGTATCCTGAAAATGCTTTTTTGAAGGAGCCTAAGCACTTTTGCTCTAATCTTGTAACCTGGGCATGGTTAGCTTGAAGCATGTAGGTAGCGATATGATATGTCCTCACTGGAAGGTCCTCGCTATGTCAGCACACAACTTCTAGGTAAATAGTAAGTACATCCCTTCCTCTTTCTCTTTGCTTCTCTGTTCCCTTGCCTTCTGTCTGTCTAAAGCTCTAAGAATAACAACAATCTTAATAGAAATATAAGCTCAAAACTACTTGGAAGCGAATATGTAGAAGGCCCATAAACACATTAAAGGGGATGTCCATTCAACTGTGCTCAGTGACTGCAAACTGGAAAACAACAGAAGCTAAGCACAGAAAAGACTAATTTGAGCTAAAACTACTTAAATAATCAATTAAAAACTTTTCTGGACTTATTACCCAGCAATTAACTAACCTAATAAATGGAATGGTTATTTTCGGTATGTCGCTCAGAACTAGCGTACTGATTTTTATTCCCTCCCCCTTTTTTATTCATCTCCTTCGAGCATACTGCATTTGTATTTTGGTAATTTATCTATTTAGAAACAGAGCCTTTTTTTTTGATGACAAGTGCCTAGGAGAAAGATTCTTGCATGGGGATTATACAGCAGTGCTATTAAATCATTTTGTATATGCAAGCCCAATCTGACACAACAGAACACAGATGTACTGGACTACCTATACCCACCCACAATCCATTAGAAATAAATATGGAGATAGTCTATTGTTGCTTTTACAGAACATATAGTAAAATGTAAATCACATTCATATGCTCAGCTTTGTGATTTCAAGACCAGAAACTCAGTATCTTGAGTGAAGAAAACAAGTAACTCCATGTAAGCCTTCTCAGTGTTGCACTTACCAGAATACAGTACCACTTACTAGGCTGGACTTGTGGTCTAATGGCAGACTGAACCCCGGAGGGAGGAAAGCAGTCTATTTGCAAACCAAGGGACAGAAGCAACACTCATATAACCTTTCATCCAACGTCAGTGAAAAGCAGCAAATTGACATGCACTAAAAGGAACTGTCTTGGCAAATGGAGATTCATTTCACAAAGAACATTTATAAGCTCACAAACTGCTTGTTCCCAAGTCAAGGTGCTCTGTCTCTTTTCTAAGGTTCCCTGTTAGAAACGTCAGGGGATTTTCTGGTGACAACATCGTTTGCTTGTCAAAGATGAAATATTTCACAGGAACATACATTACTGCTTCACCAAGGACGTGATTTCATACTAGAATCTACTCCCAAAACAGCTGACAGCGAGGTGGTGAAGTCATGTGAACAGGACATGGGAATTTAAGCTTGAAGTACCTACCTGCCTTTTTCTAGGCCAGCTCTTAAAGTCACATCACCACCACCCCATGTGAAGGACTACTCACCCTGCTCTGCGTTAAAAAGGGTTTTTCTTACCTTCCTCCTGAAAATTGGAGAGAAAACCTGAGTCTACTGCAGTGAAGTATTTCTTTAAACATCAAAAGCTCTGTTTAACAGGAAAAATATTTTCAGTCAGCTTTTAGTACCCTTATGTCTTCAAGCAGCACATAAAATTGTCTTTTTGGATGACCCCTTCCACTTGTACTTCAAGGACCATAGGTTTGGAGTAAGTTGGCAATATAGGGAGGGAAAAGGAAAAACAGGTCAGAGAAAAAGAAATGTTAAGAGTTTAAACAGGAAACTTGCCTTATCTGTAAAAGTTGTCTTTGCAGCCAGCAAGCATCACACCTACATATCAGTTAGGTAACAGTAACAAAGATAAGGAAACAGTTCTTCAGACAAACACTGGTGGGAAGGATGGTTATCAACTGATGGCTATATCTAAAAGGAAATCACTAAATGGCTTCGGTCGTATACTGGCTTTCTGAAACCAGAGGTTTCCCTACCCCTGTTGCATAGAGATTAAATAAAGCCTAACTTGAATTTCCAGAAAACTGCAAGAACACCACCACTGTTGTGAGCTGGCTTTGAAGTCTGTAGTAAACACCTCAACAAAAAGAGAGAGAGAGGAAACTGCTTTGAGGGTGTGCCTAGTCTGTTGTAAAGCAAGTCACACTGCTACAGCTCACAACTGATAGCTAGGTTATTAACCTTAAACAAGAACCCATCACACACACAGGGAAAGCTAAGTCAGATAGCAAAAAGGTCTCACAACAGTCTTAGTTTTTGCAGCAAAGTCATCATCCTCTTGTCAAGGCTTCCTGTTTAATTTACTGCTTATTTTTACAGTAACTCTTCAAAGATCCAGTTCTATTTCCATTCAAGTAATGGATTTTACCATTAATGGCAGTAAGGTTAAGAGAGGAAACTTCCTCAAGTCCCACTTGCAATCCCTTAAAACCATTACTTCTGTTTAGGTGAGATCTATTCCTTTGATAAAGCAAACAGTGAATCCAAACCCAGACAATACAGTAATTTAAGGCAAGGTGCCTGCAGTGGGGTTAAAGACCAAATCTAGGTAGTGTTTTAGAATAGCAAGAGATAAAGTAGCAAAGGATATTCACACTGGAATTCAAAGGTATTCAGAGTGGAGGATGTAATTTTGGTACTTAATGACTCCTTCCCTCTCTGTCTCACGCTCTGTGTATAAAACATACTTAGAAAAATGTTGTCAATACTATGTTGCTTATTTCAATGTGTGCTAATCAGCACATCTGTGGATGCCAAGTAATATATATTTTAACTATGCTTTTAGGTGCACATACAGTTAATTAAAAGAAAACCATTATGGCATTACAGAAAAATTGTGTTGTTTTGTTGCATCATGACAGTGTTACATTTCTTCTCCTGTTCTAAATTGAAATGCCATGATTAAAATACAACAGGAAATTCAACTACTCCCCTACACTAAGCTAATACCATTTGCATAAGCAAATTGTTTGTGAGCATAGTTTAAGCAAGCAGATGTCCATCTTCCCACACCTTTTGCAAATCACAGGCGCAAATACAGATGGCATTTGGATGTACTCAGAAACTTCAACCAAAGTGTCTGTTACTATCTTTTGATCCATAGAAACCCCAAGAATCACCTGAATGCCTACTTAATCATAACTTTATCATAACTCATACCTGGCAAGATTTGTGAAAAGCTTCTGCACTGTTCTCCATGCCTCCCTCGCCAAGTTAACCACTGTATGCAAAGCATTTTGTCAACATACCTCGAAACTATTCAACTGTTATGAAGAAAGATGAATGTTAAGAAGTCTGTATGCCAAATTTCATCACGATTCTATTTAATTTTTGGCTAATCTGTTTCTGTTCCTACTTTTCCTACTAGTTTCCTACTAGCTCTTCAGGCTGACCCACACTGCCCTTAGATGCGAGCATTAATTACTACATTTTGTCATGTTAGGAGACGTAAAAGGATTAAAACTATGACCAGCAAAATTGTTTTCAAAATAGGAGCTTTACAAATATCATCATCATATGGTCCTAAGATTAAGAACAAGCTATTCAGTTCTGAGTTAGAGTGACTACCTGATCTGTCATAAGGAGCTGCCTTACATGTTGTCTGCATGAAACTGTGTTCCTGACTGGGGTCAACATTGACATAATTCCAGGTTGGTGTTCTTGGAGAAAGGCTGCAAAAACTTCCAATATTTTTACAGTCCTAATAAGGTTAGCCATCAACATGCATTAAAAAGCCCTTTTTCAGGTTCAATAGTTGTTTCAGAACAGCGACTGCACACGTCTAGCAATGCACCGTCAAATAAATGAGTCTATTAGGAATGATGGAATCAGTCCCTGGTTTCAAAATTCAGATAATAAAATATGCTTTTTTTGGTTCAGATACCAACCTTGGAGAAGTTCATACGACTGAGCTTGCTTTAGAATCATTAGAATTCAGCCTTACTACAACAAAATGCAATATTTTGTTAAAAGAAACAATGTCATGAAGCTAAATGAATGTGAGCAGAAAGCTCCAAGGACAGAGTCTTCTCAATGTGTGAGAAAAGGTAGCAGTGATACGTCCACGGGAAAAAAAAAACTATTTTGGGAAAACACCTTGACTTTCAGTCTTTGACCAAATGGACAACCAGGCCTAAAGATCATGTTTTAATCTTAATTTTAATCCTAATCTTATCCTCACACTTTGCTGTATTTGGTAACAATGCATTCAAAGAGACAAAGACTTAACCTTTCTCTAAAGACTGACGTCACTTTAAGGAACTGTTCAAATCAAAGTGACAGTTTTGCACAAGTCCTGCTTAGTAAGTGTAATTATCTCTTAGAAAATGCAAAGGATGTAGTCAAAAGGCTTCCAGTATATTGGCATTTCTCTGCATGTATAGAGCTGCCTAGATTCAGACTATTCAGAGCCAAAATACTTGACCCACATACTAAAGAAGGTTGTGAGCAGTAACACTTCCTATTTGTTTTCACATTGTTTGCACTGAAAAAATACCTAGAATGCAGAAGCAGATTTGGGGAAGTCTCATCTGTCAGTTTTCTGCTGCCCAAGCCACTCAAACTGAAAAAACAGAAATTAACTTAATGACTTTGCCAAGTGTAACTTCTCCTGCTCTCAGTGTTGGATTGAAGTCTTAAAGTGTGGAGAGTATCACATAGTTTGAAGCTTACACTCAGCCCATAACACAGTTCCCCTCTGTAACCAATAAGCAACCAAAACTGTGGATGCATCCAGAAGACTAATATCAAACTGGAAACATTAGCTTCATGTAATAGCTGTGAGAGTTTTAAGGACAAGAGACTTTAAAAGCAACAAGAATAAAATAAAATATGTTTTAAGGGCTGATCAAAGCATGTTTCAGCCAGAATGAATACTTAGAGCAGCTGCAATAGGATTCAGATCAGTTCTACACTTTCTCTGTCAGAGTGCTTTGCACAAGGCACAAGGGGTGTTCATGACTTAATTCAGTATTTCTAACATCAAGCAAATGGCCTTAGGAATTAATAGATAGAAAAGAGAAGGGTATAAAAGGTGTAAGAACAACCTTCCAGGGAATTCTAAGGCACTACTTGGGTATAAAAGAACACTGCAGACATTCCCAATGTATTTACTGCCATGTCCACAAACAGTTTAAATTTACTTTTGAGTCACATCCACAATCTCTTAATATCCATCAACCCCACTGGTAAAGTTTAGGTGTCTAATGTCAGAAACCTCCCCAAACACTTCATCATTCCTTACAACATGGGCCTCCAAATAATGTTTTAAACATGAAAGAGAATGTCTCTGCCCATCTCGTACGCTTCCACAGGACAGACCAGAGTAAGAAATGAAGTGTGTGCAGAATTGGCACTTACTGATTTGTGATCTCAATTAATGTGTATTAGAGGCATGGAAAGTGTTAGGACTTACTCCAAGACAAAGACCTCCAAAAATTTAAGACAGCTTCCTCTCCTCTGCCTTCCCTAATGGAGTTTGCTAGGCAACTATAATTTAGAATTAAGTGAACTATAATCCAACACACACACATACATTTTAATACTGGATGATTAACATTTTGCAAATGCTTATCAGTCTTCATTTGCCAAAATGTATTTTCATCTGTTTGCTGTTTTTCATCTTGCTGTAGTTTGCATTCTGCTTTGCTACAAAGGCACAGAAAAACCTATCTTACGGTGTTTACCAGAAAACTCATGGTAAAATAAGCCCATAGTTAATGGTTACAGCCAAAAAGCCCATGTAGCTAGAAGCTGGTCCATATATTCAGAACAGAACCAGAGAAGAGACCTGACATTAGCTTCGAGTGCAGCTAATAGACAGAGTTCCCCATGGGACTTCCAGGGCAGTGCATTTAATTGCCAGTTCTATCAGCCTTATAGAAAATGTTCCTCCCAACTGTGCCAAAGGCTTGAGACCCAGACAGAAGTCAAGCTTTTGGGGAGCTAATAGAAGATTAGGGGCAACAGATTTCTCTCACCTCTGACCAGTTATTCTGTGAGGGCACAAAACATGCATTAATGAGAAGCTCTCCCAACGCTTTCCCCACAGCTGCTTCCACATGGACAAAGGGCCAGTCTCTCTCACAAATATCAGAACTTTCACCAGAGAAAATGTTTCTCTGCTGTAGACCTACCATGAAGAACCAGGGCATCCAGATTTCCACCCATACCCC
>JANHGB010049782.1:37993-69427 GCA_026283785.1 Coracopsis vasa
ACAAATTGCCATATGAGCCAGAGAGAGGATAGTTCTACAAACAGACAGAAGCATGAAGTTTTACTTCAAAAGTCTGATTAATCTACTGAGGGAAAAACTGCATTCTGGGGTAGACAAACTTTATTGCCTCAGTGCAGCTTGGAAGAGCATTACACTCCTGGCTTATAATGGCAGGTTTTGTAATGCTCAACTTTTGATAAAGATGGGATATAGAGAAGCAGTAATGTAAAAGTAAGATGTAATGAAACAGAATACTTGGATAAAATTGGTTGTATCAAGAATACTGAAGCTCTCTCAGGTTTTACTTAGCTAGTTACACTATGAAAAACCTGTATTTCTTCAGCACTACTTTGCACGTGTACAAATACTCAGCTATTTGACTCTGAAATGACCCAAGCACCTATCAACAGGCCAGTAGTTCTATTTGAGATGACAGAGCACTTTGTCACAGACTCATGCTAAGTGGGGGGAGAAGAGGGGAGCAGGGGGGGGAATATACCCCAAATCTCTAACAATAAAACCAGGACTAAGTAGTGGAGACAGACCTCCACCAAGTTTGAAACATATACAATTAAAATGCATTTTCAGATGAAGTCTGAAAAGATGAATCTGATATTTGAAATGCATAATGTACCAAACCTTCTGGCATTATACTCCCCTAATTAAGTCAAAAGGTCATTAGGCGTAAGTGCTAGTTTACAGTCAGTCAACACCCTCACATGCCATACATTGTAAGCTTGGCATAAAATGACTTAATCTGTATTTCTAAACAGTAGTGCAAACAATGTCTACACACTTCAAAATGGCTTTGTGAATGCTTTTTGACATTTCTTTGCAGAAATCCTACTCCATGTAACTTAATCTGGATGTGTTATACACACTGGTAGAGTGATAGGCAAACTCTAGATCGATCTGATACAGAAAAAATCTCTCCTTGTCATTTGTAGTTGTTAACAACTCAGATCTGAGTTGTAATTTTTTGCATTTAGGTGTTTATATAATTCTTTCCCCGCCCCCATCCCCTTCCCAAGCCATTCCAAAACTCTGCATTTTGATGCCCACTTCTTCTATTCAATAATAAAAAAAATCTGTCTAGGCAATAAGGAAAAAACCCCATGCTTCTTGTGCAGGATGCTGAAATGCCAAAGATGCACAATTTACATTAATTCCTGCTCTATGAGAATTTGTCATAGCAGGAATGAGTTCTAAAAGAACTTCAACCAAAACTGAAGGAAACCTCATACACATTTGCTAGCAAACACAGTCTGCGTTTTCATCATGCCAATTACAGCATTTTGCTCCTTCTCTTTTAATCCTTCCTTAATGGACAAGCTTATCTTCTCATTATTCAGAGAACTTTTTTGTTCATGCTTCAGCAATTGCATGACAACTGATTAACAAATCAGGGAACTGCTCTTCGACAGTTCTCTTAGAATTGCACAGAGTTCTCAACACAGAGGACACTGGGACCCTAATTTCTGCCTTGACTAAATTAAATGCTGTACGTGGTGAACAGCAGCTAATCAACTAACACAGCTGATGAATACACCTTTTTTTCTAACATAAGCCTCAAACCCAGCATCTACCAAGATACACGACGCCAACATTTTATCAAACTGGCATGGCTTCAGAGCGTATTTCCTACGTTCTTTAGGTCTGTGATTACTATTTAGTCTTCCCTACAAAAAGTATCAAACACCGGAACTGGCTAGCAGGTCAGTACATGGCACTGTGTATACCAAATATATAGGGTGATTTCAGCTGATGTCCAGGTGGAGTGTTACAAACCACCATGTACAGTCATTAGCCTCTGTACAAGAGAGGCCCAAGACTGAGCTAGTGTAAATACCGAATTACTTACCACCTCTAGAGAGGGTGGTCGCTCCAGGCCAGGGTTGAGCTCATGGGCAAGGCTGTGCAAGGAAGCTGTCTGTACAATGCCTGGCCTGCGGATATACAGAGGACTTCAGTCTCCTGTACTGTCAATCTCAGTCAGCATGAGCTCAAATATTCCCCAAAAACCTAAGGCCAGATACTGCCCTCAGATGCCTACCTGTGACTCCCATTAAGTCCAATAGAAACCACATATGCATTCAGCTAAAGAGGATATCTGACCTTACAAACACATTAAGCATCAAGCCCACCTAAGGAGAGAAGGACCACCATACTCTGAAAGTATGTGACATTTAACATTTACTTCAAGTGTCACACAAATATTCTCATTTGAAATTCTTAAAGCAACTGTATTTTGTATCTCTATACGTTGAGAATTCATCCTCTCAAGTCAGATTTTTCATTACATGAATATTTTAAAACTGGGAATGAAATAATAATGAAATAAATGTAAAACACTTTATGACACCGCTTTAAACCTAGAAGCTGCAGTGAACATACTTTAAACCATAACCCTCTTACAATGCATACATCTTTGTAAATTCTGTGCAGCCTACTTCCTGTTTTGTTAGAGGGCTTTTAGACTAATAGCCTCAGCTTTAGCCTACTCCTGTTTCAGATCCTGGGCAAATACAATTCCTGCACTACCAGATTTCCAAACCTCCACAGTATCCAAAGAATCTCAACATATCTCCTGCATCTACAAATGGTAACGTTTTCCTGGAATTGTGCTTTTAACTCACTGCAGAGTAGATGAGAGTTGATCCCCAATACTGATGTCTTTGAAGAAGTTCCAAATAAGTGTATACATAAGCAAATGCACGCATCCACATCCATTTCCAAGGTTGCCATTCATGAGGACTGTTTGTTTATGGTTGAGAGCCAAACAATAACCTCTTCATTTTCATCAAGAGCTCCTTATGCACAAGCACAGAATGATTTACCTTACAGATTAATGCATAGGAAGGACAGAAGACTCAAATAATTCATTTTTACTTGAATCATACTGCATCTTTAACAGCCATAAAAATACACCCATTCTCCTCACCTGCGTTTTCTGGACACATTACTTAGCAGCTAGCCGTAGGGTATACATACAGGAATACGGAATTCTGTCTTTCTTCACAACTTTCTTTTTCTGCGCTCTTAACTCATGTGAATGCGCACACACACATGTGCATACACACACACACACACATTTTATATGCATTTTCACAACGTTGCAGGTGAGGACTGGAAGTGGTCTAAACTGGAAAACCAGCCAGAACATTTAAAATGGAGCCTTCTCAGGCCAGACCAACACCCAGCACACCAACACCCAATAGTCACCGCACAGCCTAACATGAATTCCATTTGTAAGAGAAGGCCAAAGCAAAAGATACTACTTACATGTATGAGTCTTCTTCGTTACAGAAATACCTGTAGGGAAGAAATGATACTGACATTAGCAAAATGACCACCGAGCAAATTCTTTTGACATGTAGCTCATCATTATTTGATTTCAGACACACAGCGACCACTACAAAAGCAGACAGAAAATTGCCATAATTTGTACATGAGAGGTGGGAGGATCTCCCTATTTTGCATTCAGACTTTAATGGCATATTCTATCTTTACATCTCATCAATAAATGTTTCAACATGTATTGCTTAGATTTTGTTGTTGGAACGCGTATCTACATGGTGCTGCTGGTTTAAAACTGAAGCTGATGCAAACAGAAGATACCAACAACATTATGGAAGCCCCCTTTCGTTTTTTGCATGGTGAACATTTTTCCCACACTTGTATTCACTCGTGCACACTAAACTATCCAGACAGAACAAATCTGAGCAGTACAATTCATTTGCTGTGTTACTGAGTTCAAGTAGTTCTTTGACTGCAAGCTGTAGCTTATGCTTATTAAAACCAAATGAGCAGCTCTCTCAATGTATTACTTGCCGTAATTCCAAGCCAGATGCAAATATCCCCAAGCTGTTAAATACATACTTTCTGAAGTAATAAAGATGTTTTGATGCTAGACAGGCATGTGGTGGCAATCACCAGTGAGGGTCCAGTGCCAGGGAAATTTGAGAGGAATTTTAAAGAAAGCAAGAGAGTGAACAGAACGAGGCAAAATTCATAATACCAAAGATAAAATTAACTCTGCTAAATGTCACTGCAATTCATGCTTGAATTCAAACAATATTGTCTCCACTTTAGTAGATAACTGCCGCGTATTTGGACCCCTCAGTATTTAAGCTTTGCTCCCCTTGGGGGGAATTTTATGAGAAGAGAAAGAAGTTACTGGAAGCAGTACAAGTATTTGAAATATTTCATTTGTGATCAAGGCCTGTAATGAAACATTGGAATTGAAACTGTTTGGCTTCCTATTCACGAAAGACAGAGAGACTTGAATCTCTTTAGCCACCCAATTTCTTTAATCCCCTCTTCCAAAATCAAATTACTATGGAAAAAGGTAGGCTTTTATTTCAGGCTTATTTGTTGTGGAACATCTCAGGGAGGCAGCAGATTATAATAATGCAGAAAAATATAGATACCTTATTTGCAAATTTAGAGCTAACTTCCAAAGCCAACAGCTTTCAAACTCATCATGGTTTTGGTAGATAAATCCACATAAATCCACAATGCCAACCCCAAATATATAGCTATCAAGTTTGACATAAATGTCATGAGGAGTTTTTTAATTTAATTGCACTTGTGTTGCTATTGGCCTTCTGGTTTTGAACCATTAGGCTCTAGAGGTGTGAGCTCTGAAACCTTTCTTTTCCCTGAAAAGCTGAGAGGCTGCAGGATTCAGGAGGAGAAGTTCTGAGCAGTTCCTTTGAGGAATTCTGTAAACGTGACACACTAGTCAGCAATTTAAGACAATCACAAGTCTAGAACTTGGTTAAGTATGTGTACTGACTGAAATTGAAAGGCCCTAGCCAAATCTGTGTGTTCCTCATGCTAGGAATGTGGGTTGCAGCCTCAAACTGTAAAGCCAAGGTAAGCAATAAAAACGAGGAAAGCATGCATATCAAAAATAAAACCTTTTAGTTACGGAAGTAGCTACTACAGGGGGCAAAGTCACCCTTTACATTTGTATTTTTTAAGTGCCAGCTTTCTCACATCTTCATTCCAGTCCCATCGTTACTGGCTGGCTCAGGCCAGCTGCAGGTGCCAGGGAGGTGAGTGTTATTATAGGGACCACAGCTTAGGGCAAGAAGAGGGACAGAGTGAGAAGCAGCAGAGACTGAAGTATCTGTGTCAAAATGCACTAGCAGTATTTTGTGAAGGCTTTGGTATGAGTGCAAAAAAACCCCTCCTGGATTCCTCTGAAGGTCTGCCTTACCCTCTGAATTCAAGTTACAGCTGTCGTCAGAACATATGTTCTTCTACCAAGGAAGAACATTTTTGCTGCTGTTTGACTTCCTGAATGACCACTGAACGGCATGTACAGCTCTTGACAGTCTCCATCATCCCGAACTGTCCTAACGTCCCCTTGGCAGAAGTACTCGACCCAGCTCCTACAATTTTAAGGGTGTTTTACGGAATGGGAAATGCAAAGAAAGGTCTTAAATCTGAACATCATTTGCAAAACGTCCTCTCCCAACACTACTGCTAATAAATGGATACATCAGTGCTCTTTCAGCATTATGGGAGCCATATGCGTACTTTTCTCAGAAAATAATGCTTTCTGTAAAATCACTTTGAACAGAAAGTGCTTATGCTGTCACTTCTGATTACTCACAGCCTCTTCACAATGGGATTTGCCACAGCACAAAACAGACTTAGTTGTATTTGCTGACTGAGGGCTACTTTCCCCTGATACACAAAACAGTGATGGGAATATCAGTGTTTATATTTTTCTACCTAATTTTCTCTATATGACATGAGTGGTGGGTTTTTCTAATCAGATGTTTCCATAATAATTACCGATTACCATCTGGTAAGGCCTTTTAGCTGGTTTATGCAGATATTTTTAGATAACCTTTTAAAACAACAGCTATGGGGGGGGTTGGGGGGGAGTGTTTGCATCTTCTTCATAATCACATTGGTGGCTGCAGTGAATCTGAAGTATTTTGCTTTGAACAGTGGTTTTACGGTTACTAACTGAAGCCTGGTGGGACAAGGATAAGCACTGCTGGTGAGTTCAACCCGTTTAGGTTTAAATTAATCAGGAATCCCTACTTAGGTTAAAATGAGTATGGAATTTTTCACAAGCCTTTCCTTTCACATCAGTAACTGTAAGTGACTAGAAAAACTGAGGAAAAAATGCACCAGCAGATCCAAAAAGTTACTTAGGTTAGATACAACAGAACCAGTGCTTTAAATATAAATGTTAAATACGCAACAAATTCCTACATCATTGCGATCAGTTCTAGTTTTAATGCAGGAAGCCAGTGACTCTGCTATTCAGCATTCAAGAACTGTAACTAATCTCCTGAAAATGAGTGTATTACGGGGAAAAAACCCCAGAGTTGGTCTGAAAACTACTTAATGTAAGAAAGGGGAGTTACAGATGTCTGGCTCTCTTTGGGCCAGTGTTAACTTCCATTTGCAGATATGTTTGAAGGCCTTTCCCCTGAGCTGCATCCTACAAGTCTTACACAGATTTTGTTTAAAATCAAAAGGATCTTGAGAAACTAATTTTGCCAGTCCAACATACATTGGTACTTTCCTTTACAGGACTAGGCATGATTAACTGGGATTGCTCTCACTTTATTTCTGGGACTGAACCTTCAGTGTATATAGATGTGATTATGTCTATTCCACAATAAAACCTAGGTGTAACACACTACTGCCAAAGATTTATTTCTTTTCAAGAAGTGGAGCACAAAGAACCCAGTGACTCCTTTCAAAATGTGACTTAATGTGAATTTCTATTTTTTTATGGGCTTAATTTCAAAATGCAATAGACTGATCTGTGACCACTTGCCACTCAGCTCTATCCTAACCAGCCAGCTTTCCATTCTCCTTTCGCAACTAAGAGAAAAGAAACAGAGGAAGAAACAACCCTAACTTCAGTGTTGCTAATACAGAAAGACTTCCTGACTTAACCAACCAGACTTCAAAGTAAAGCAAAGGAAATGTCATTAAAATACCACAATATATCACTGCCATGGTTATCAGTGAGTGAAAGTTTCAGTATTACAGTTATCAGAGAATTGATCACTTCAACAGCACAATTTGACATTCCTGATCAACACCAAATCTTGAACAAGTTAACTTCTTTGACTTTTCATAGTTGCTATGAAACGCTCTTTGCAACAACAATCGTTTGGGGGTTTTTAAACAGCATTCATACACCACTCCCTTTCCCCCTCCCACTAACAATATGTAATTTGCCATGATGGGTGGTATTTACAAAAAAACATTCTGGACGCAATAAACTTTGAAAAGAGTATCTACCATCAGAGACAGGATCTTCTTTTGCAGGCAGTTAGCCTGAGTGACCTTCACTAGCCAGCTTCAAATAGAGAGAACAATGTCTTCAAGTACAAAAAGAGACTCAGATATTTTATACATCATAAGCCATTTCTCACAGTTGCCCATCCAAATAAAGAAGCATAATGAAACAGTGCTTACTCTGTGAACCCAGATCCCTGCTACTGTTGTACAGTTGTCAACTTCCCTTTTTCAAGGGGAAAACATACTCTGATGTACAGAAAGGTAAGTAAAAAGTCCCTGTCTGGCAGAATACATTACTCTGCAAAACATCAAAGGAGGATATTCTGGAGTGCAATTTTCTTAAACCTTCAAGAAACCTCTTCCTTGGAGGTTTGTATGGATAAACGCATGCACCACTTGCAAAGCCTATAACTGAACACCAGCACTTCTATTAAGCACTACTGTGTTTCCTTTGCTTTGCTTTTTGTGCCCAAATTGGGTCTGATGACAGTATATCTAGGCAAACGGTACACGCATATCATACTTTGCTCACATAGTTGTGCCTATCAACATATATTTTTATCTTTTTACTTTCTCCTACCCTCACCTAAGCCAGCATTATGGCTCTAGCATGTTTGGGAACTCGATGGAATGGAAATCTTGGGGGACAAAGAAGTTCAAATTTTAAACTGTAAGCCTCCTGCCTCACTTATTGTGTTAAATCAGAAAGAAAATGGATTACAAACCTGGATCCCACTGTGTTTCATCCTGTCACTCCACTGCTTTTTTACTCTACCACTACACAAAGCCAGCAATTAAGGTTGAAGATTACATGTAACACCCGGGCACTTGCAGAGAACCTACCAAAGCAGAATAATAGATTTGAGTGCATTCAGAAAGGAGTTTGTTCTTTCAGAAACCTCAGCACTGGTTTTTATAGAAGTCTGTGAGGAACTCTGGCTCGAAGGAATTCTGTGACCTTTGTAGGCCATTGTTTATGGTGACTAAGGTAAAAACAACACACATGCAACTGTTATAAATACAACTGCAGTGAGTTTAACCAAACGAAATGACGTTACAAACCAGAGCCCTTGTCTAGGACCGAAGAGCTATTCATGATGGTCAGCACTTAAAGTGCTACAAGTAATTTTAGTATTTTGTTTCAAACACTGTTAATGGACACTAATGCTTCTAGTTCACCCAAAAGAGGAATAAATTTTATGCTAGAATAACGAGGAATCAAGGACAACATCCACTCGGCATGTAGGAACAAGGAAACTTCCCGTAATTACTACAGGATCAGAAAAAAGGATGCTGTTTAAAAAAACAAACCCAAAACCAACAAAAAAGCCTTCAAATATGATGATCATAATTTTTAAATAGAATATTCCAGTTTTTCCCAGACTTGTTCACAGCTTTTCCTGAAAAGGAAAGAGCTCATCATGCAAAACAAGCATTTTTCAGCGGGTCTAGATCATTCTTTTGTTCTCAAATCCAGAACCATGTACTAAAGTCCCAGTAATCAAGCATGACCTAATCGCTTCAGCACTGAAAAACCCAACATGGCTCTCCAGAGATTCACAGCTGCTTCTTAGGCCTAAATTCTATCAGAGCATTATTCAACTTTGGGTTTTTGCTGTTGGTTGGATTTTGGGGTTTAGGTTAGGAGAAATGAAATGAAGAATCTTCATTAAATAGCCATTATGCTCTTATGTGACAAATGTCACCACAGAACATAGGGCCAGAGAGCGGGCTAAAGATCCATCCTACACCTGTACAGAATGTCACACATAAAAAGTCAAATATGTTTCTTAAGAAACAGTGCTTTTCCTTTGTCTTGGTTTCAGCCATACTTATACTTTGCAGTCTATTTCCAGAACTGTAGGGACTTGCTTGGATTGATGCAACTTTGTGCATTTGGCTGGATTCTGCCAATGCAACTGTTTTGCTCTGCACTAATATATTGAAATCCTCACTTTGTGATTTGCTCAGTCAATTGCGTAACTAATGGTCATTAAAAGAAAACTACTTCATGGGTTTCCTATGAAGACTCTTGCTGGAAATACACTCTTATACACAGTTCTAATTGTCACAGACTTCCTCAGTATTGTAGATTTACTTAAACTGTGAGCCTTACTGCAGGTCACTGTTTTACACAGCTTTGACAGTGACAGGAGCACATTGCCACGAGGATGGCAGACATCGCCACTGTAAGCACTACATTTTCTCCTCTCTGTAACATTCAAAGAACAGTCTCTCCTTCAGCTGAAAGCTCTGTCCTATCAGCGCACTAATGGGAACAACTCATTTAACTTTCACTAGGTATACAGGCAAGCAGGTCTGTAAGGTGTGTAGTATCCAGAGGGGAGTCAATCCTCACAGCTGGCTCTCCTGACCGTTTGATTCATTCACTATAGTTCTACTGCCTTTCTACTTAGTGTCATCTTGGACAAAGAAAATATCCCTGCAGCTGGGAACCATTAAAAAAGTAGCACCATCTTTGCAAACTCCCTACTTGCAATAGGAGCTGTTGATAAAAAATAGTTGATATAGAGAGGAGTTAACCAGCACCATTTGCAAAAGCAGCAAGTTTGGCATGTGCATGTCACACATGTCTGTGCGCTGGAAACCCCCTGGGCCATACAATTGCACAGGTAGTGGTACAGCTTCCATCCTCCAGTTTGAAGCACAAAATTGCATTGTACTTGGCTTCTCTCCCAGACTTACCGTATCAGACACCTCACCCCAAGAATACTTTAGAAGTAATTTTACTTAAACATTGCACCCTGCATTCTTACAATGCAGACTTGCAGACTGCCTTGTTCAAGACTACTGACAACATTTAAAAGCATGAGCCAGGCCTCCAAGAGTTCATGGTATTTTCATCCAGAAATCATCAGACTACGAAGAGAGGATGGGACATACGTGCTGTATGTTAACTCAGGCCAACTGTTTCCAGTCACTGCTCCAGGTGCATGGAAATCTAACTGTCCTTAGAGCAAAACTGAAATTCTCAGAGAGGCCCAAGAGCCGCAGTATTGCCTGATACAGCAACCACAAGGCTGCAGCGGTCCTGGTTATATCAATTCTCACCTAGAGGCAGTCCTTCGAGATGGGAGATAAGAGAAGCCTCAATGCCCCAGTTCTGTGCCTTCAGGCAGTTAGAACTATGTTGTGAACATGTTCACACAGGCTGCCAAATCTCTTTCACCTATGTAAACCAAAATGAAATAAAACCAAACACCTACCAAATGTGTAGCTGTAGTCCTTGCTACTGGCATTTTGTGCAGTAGAAATTTATCATTTAAGAATATTGCAAAGTTAAAAACATTGGGTTATGATTTAAAATGATCTGATGACTATTCTATGTCAGAGAAGGGAAAATAATGAGCTTCTATTTAGAGAAATTTTAGGAAATAATTGTAGATTATTTCTCTTATTTTTTTACTCTATAATACCTTTCACTAAAATCTGTTGTATTCAAGAATATATCGATTTATCTTCTATACTTTCACTGACACTGCAGGAGACAACCAATTAAATCCTCTCAATATTTCTATGACCAGAAGAAAAACTGTTCATGAGTTGTCCGTAAGTAGAACATGACCATAAAATTCTGGAAGCCGTAGACATTCATAGAACACAACAAAATAATACCTCCAAAAGAATAACATTTTGTTAATTCCAAGTTACTAAAATCATGTCCAGTGAACGCTGGTGCTGCAGTGGGCTACCTGCCTTTACACACAGTGTTTGCATCACCAGATTTAATCATTTAAGATGCAGGCTTCCAGCATTCAGCAATACAAGTAACAAACACTCACCAAGCACAGAACCCAGTCAACCTAGCCATTTCTAGCATATTGTACAGCATGGGGAAAGGACACTACCAAGTGATTTATCAACCCCATTTGCTCTGACATACCGGTCGCTCTGGGAGATCTGTGATCCAAATATAGCCACAATGAAGTCCAGGGTAACTTTTGAGAACAGGCAGGAATAACACACAAGGTGATAATGCTGGCAAGCTGCAAGCACTTTTCTTTTTCCTTTTGTCAATTCCTTCTCTAACTGACAATCAACCCGCATCATCTCACTTTACCAAGTAACTGTGTGACTGGCTATACGTAGAGTTGTAATGTTTACAAAGAGGCAAGGAGTTTAGTCAAAACAATTACTTTCAGGTAAGCCCCCAAATGCTCAGATTTATCCCACACTAAAAAGCAGGCAACTCCACCATGGGTATTTCTTGTGTTCTCTTTGGTGTTACTGGGTTGTTTTTTTTGCAGTACTTCACATCCTCAAGCTAGTGCTTATATAGCCTCAGAAATCAAACACTGTCTGCAATTTACAACAAAGATACAGAAGCTAAGTACACATAACTACAAGTCATGTATTTATAAACCGGGTTGCCTGGCTCATAGCAGAGATACCAATTCAAAAGCTCTCCAAGCAAGGATTTTCTGACTGCATCTTTCACAACAGTTCATGACTTCATCAAGATGACTGAGATATCACAAGATAAGCAGTATAACACGTTTGAGGACCAGAATTTTAAAGCTGCATCTCATGCTGCAACCCACATATTTTAGAAATTAAATTTGGACCTCCATTCTGAAAGCATTTCATGCAATACTAAGGTTACATTATTATATGCATCTGTGCTAAGATCTCACCATCAATACACAGAAACTAAAGATTTCCCAAAGGTTTTCCAAATCACCCTATAGAATTGAGGGGATAATTCCACACCAACTATAGAGAACCCAGTGTTGTTTGAGGATTCCTACAGGATTTCAAATGACAGATGTCTCACAAGGTAGTTATTTTTCTGCCATGCAAGCCCTTTCGAAATCATGAAGAAAGTTTGTCAGGCTGACTGAAGGCCTTGGTTCAGCCCAATGACTTTTATTTACTTAACACCTTGGATGGGTTTAGCCGATTGTGCCTCAGGTGAAGCTACCTTTGCATATCAGGTTTTTACTGTAACTGGAGGATTAGTTTAATTAAATGTCATCAATATTTTAATAAGGAGCATATTTTCTTTGCTCAGTTGTTCTACAAAGTATTTATAAGGTAATATTTTTGATCCAGAAAAATTGATCCCTTACACATTACTTTATCTATCCCAACTGAACACTTCAGCTGCAATATGCTTGTACATTTGCCTTTCAGTATTCTTTCGAGACTGACTGTTGCCAAAATTACACTTTTTCCAGCAGTCTCATATCACAGTAACTTCTTTTTCTTTTTTGTTTCAAAATATACTAAGGTTGAATCTCAACTTTTCATCACTTTGCTCTCCTGAGGAAAAGAAATAAGATTCTATTATGTCGTCTTCATCAGCTTCGATGAATGAGGGGAGAATAGGGAGAGGGAAGGATTTGTGCTAGAAGTTCATGCAAAATTTGAGACTTGAATATAGCACAAGTAGCACTTCAAGACTCCAGACTCCTTCAGTGCCGAGACCCCTGGAGAGTTGAGTTTAAATCACTAAACTTATTTCAGGAAAGGGGAGAACACTCTGGAGAAAAGTCTGTCGACTCCAGCAAAATTAATAAACTGGTTGCTCCTGATGTGAACTACATTTCTTGACAAGAGTTTGACAAATTTCTAATTCCCTCTTATTGGCTTGTGAATACTGCACTTGTTCCTTTTTAACAGTTATTTAATACTATGGCACAATAGAAGTGATAAAAATTGCTAAGTTTCAATCACCTTGCACTTTCAGTGCCAGTTGTAAGAGATAAAGGAAAAGTACGACTTTCCTCAGTGTCTGTTAAAAAAGGCAGCCTACTCTTTCCTCATTTAAAATGTTCATGTACAGAAAAATGCCCATTAGGTGATTTTTGTTTAAAGAAATCAGAATGAATAAATTGAAACATTTCAAGTAAAACATCTGTAACATTATGAATTTTCTCCCTGATTACAGGGGCCAGTTTTCCTGTCTCATACATGCTACAAATCTAAACAGAACTGGTGAAATTTATTTTTCACCTAACTACCTTCATCTAGCATAACTACACCCTGGTTGGACATGTGGTTGGACACTCACTTGTCAGGATTTTTCTTCTCTCCTTATTAAAGACCATCACTGTTTTCACTTGCATGGGTTTAGGATCCCAGCTGGTCTGCAGTGCTCACTGCACTGCTGTGATTGTTGGTGATGCACAATACAGTCAAAATCTCAGCAGATCCCTGTAATCAGGGACTAGTGCAAAAGCTTTATTCCTTTACAGAGATGATTATGTTCTGGAGTTCAAATGCATCTCATAATATATTCATGTTTTAAGAAACACAAGGTGTTAATAGCCCCTTGACCTAAAGTATATTTTAGAATTTCTATAATAAAAATGCTTGTATCTGAATTCCACTAAATAAAGCCATTAACCGAATTAGAATGGTGACCACTCGCTTCTTATAACATACACTAAAAAGTGGTTATTTAACATCTCGGGAAGAGAAGTCAAAACCGACATGCTGAATCAATGCCCCAGGAATGGCATAGTTACTTTGCAGCAAGAAGGCCCTTTTTATTATTGTAAGATAAGGTTTTGTTTGCTTTAACTATTCAATTATAGAGCACAGATGCCACTTCAATGTATTTTTCACTTACATTAGGGCTCTGGCATGCCTGTAATTGTATGGCAAGGTTAATATGTTTCCCGTGATCCTTTGCTGAGTAGCCTTCCATTAAGTCGGAAAGATCTTCCATTATGAGATCAAAAGATTTTCCCTTAAAAGCTGTACTCAAAAGTAGGAAAACACTTGCTGTGGATACAGAAGGGGAGGAAAGATCATGTTATATTATGAAGTGTCCTAAAATACTACATAGATGTGTACTGTACACAAAAGGAATGACCATATCACAGCTATAATGCCTGAAAAGTTCAGTTGAGACTCTGCACTTGTTACTCCAGTCGTCTGGCAGCTCTGTTAACAGGCAAATGTGTGCCTGTTGACAGCATCTGACAGTAAATCTGTGTGTTGCACCCACCATTTCAAACCCCCCTACTGCAGTGCACACGGTCTTCACCCATATATTAGCGGACTGCGATTTGCAAAACAGCCTCCTGCTTACCAGCTCTCAAATCATCCTGGCTGGGTTAGTCTTGTCCATTCCTTCTTTCAGATCTGAAAGGTTTCTTGGTTATTATACATTAAACTTGAAATGCAGCAGAGTACTTCAAGTATTTACTGCTTTCAATATGTACATCAGCTTGGCACAGAAAAAAAGACAGTTAATTTTAGATATAAGCCCCAAGCAAAAATCCTGCTTCCAACACACGTTTCAGACTGACTTTAGCCTTTTTTCCCCTCTGTGCACTGCACTCATGGAAGCTATCAGTGTCATGTATCTCTCTTCTTATACGTAAGCCTGTGGGAAGAGACCCATTTCTACGACTTCAGCGAGATATGATTGACACAGCAGGGTTGAACCTGCCAGGCTGAAGTGATGTGGTTAAGATTTCAACAGTATGCACTAATACTTGAGGGATCTGTACTCACATTCTGGGTTTGCCAACAATTCCTCCAGTGACTGTGCACGATTCACACAATTTCTATGTATTACAATCTCGTATGAACAAAATGGGTAAATTCAGCCTGTTTCTCCCTCTTTGCCTAGGTAGTTCATATGCTAATGTTTTTAAGACAGGTCCTGATTCTTTATATAAGTTTGGATCAACTTCTTAACTATTAAAAGTACTCTCCAGAGGTCAAAACCACTGAGGATCATCACAATTAAAAAGATTTTATTTTTGGAAATCAGAAATTTGGTTAAAGCAAATGATTTTTCAGACTATTCTACTCTTTCAATCACCATCCATAACATCTACCAGAAACTGTTACTATCTCTAACCGCATTTAGCCAGCAAAATTCTTTCTTTAAAGTTTTTCCTCCCTGAAGACAATGGTTCCCTCAGGAATACAGCAAGAGGTTTTGTGAATGCTTGGATGCAATATGAAGCTGTGAGGCAGTGAAGAGAAAAAGAAAAGAGAAAAAAAGCCATGAAAATATCAAAATAATCCCACATTAGTTATTCTGAGGGCTCCAGGGAAATTAAACAAGGGTGGGAAAAAAGGCATAACCTGACTCCTTTACATACACAGCTCAAATTTACAGCATTAGCAACTGAAGCTCAAGACAAGGAAATCAAGCACTGGTCTGTAACTTCATCCTAATGACATCACTGCCAGGATTATCCTTTTGGGGATGGCTTGTGTAGGGGGTTGGGAGGAGAAGGCAAGGGATTGAGAAAGGGAGATTTGATTATGTTTGAGCTATTTCGATTTGAGGCTGCTCTTAACTGACAAAATAGAATGCATCTTATCTGAAAAGGGATTTTACTCAGCTGCGTTAAAAATCCTCCATACATACTGAGAGTCAGCACATTCCCCGGAGGATCAATGGGCTTGACAAACTCGAGACACCCTCTATACCATCTTAAAAAAAAGAAAAAAAAATTATTTCCATAGAAAAACTTCCTCCAGGCAAAACCATGACATGCAAGGGCTTGTCCTGGGGCACTTAGAAAAGAACTTTGTATAAGTAAATTTAGTGCTTGCAAAAGTTGCTGCATTGACAACACTCAATACCAAAGGGTTCTCTTTAATCCAACAAGCTGCAGCAGGGCAAATGTCTCTTCTGCCACTGCTCTTTATCTCACAGCAGGATGAACTCAATCTCAAGGGGGGGTGAGAGGGAGCTTAGCTTTTCAGGCTCATTCATCAAGAAAACTTACTTTTAACTCACAAGCTGGTGCACTGATTTGAAGAAAACTCTCATCCTAATACTTGAAATGCTTAAATCACTTCCTACATTTTAAGCACTGAAGTACTGGTCTCTGCTGAAAGGGCCAAGACGACTGCCAACCTTAGTCAATAAAAGCTGAATGGAGCTATTTGGTACACAGGCAAAAAGCCTGTAAGAAAATGACATCTGCTTCAGGAAAGTTCTCGAATTCCTTCACTAAAACACTGAGCTTACCTAAGATATTGCTTAACAGCAGTCAACTTCAGCAAAGGTGTTCCTCTGGAAAATGATACAGAACAGTGTATGTAAACTTCTTGTATAAGATTATAGTTTTCTTGCATCAAATTTATTTTTGTATTTGCACACCTTCTCTAGGGAAGAGAGCAGGGGTACCCACAGAATTATCCCTAAAATGACAAAATAGAGCAAGAATGCCATAAGAAGAAAAAGCTTTCAGTTTTAAAAATCTGAAGTTAGAGATGTTCACCCTCACAGGTGGACTTAGGATCCTTTGTACATACAGAAGATTTAGCAACTAAACTCCAGAAGTCATATTGGCTGAAATGTGATCCTCAGCTGGAAACCACAGCTAGACTCTCACAGCAGGAGGATCCCCTGGCAGATCTCCATTGGGTTATCAGGGGAAGTAGCTGAGCACTGCCAGTTCCCAGGCTGGACCTGATCTCCACAGCATGGACACCAGCCATGTTCACACACATCAACTCTACCCAGAGCTGCTACAGTGCTGCCTTGGCACAAAAAGAAAGGATTTGCAACTTGCTTGAACCTTCGACATCTAATGAAGGTGTTCAGAGTTCCTATAGCCTTAACTTTAGGGAATACAATTCCATGCAGAAAGAAAGTGTGAATGCTACCTCTGTACAGCAACTCACTGATAATATTTGAAGAATCACTTTCCAGTCTGTCTTTGTTTCTGAGAAAATTTAAGTTGCCACTACTGTGCATACTTACTACAACCAACCTAGCATTCTTCTCTTTCTAACTTACCTGCTATCAGATTTGGCACCAACCAACAGACCAGTATTGGTTGTTTGGGTTTTTTTCCCCATTTTGTTTTGGGTTTTGTTTCTTTGTTGTTTTTTGGGGGGGGGGTTTAGGTGTTTGGTTTTTTTTGTGGTTTGTTTGTTGATTTTTTTTAATGCTTTCAAAGAGGACTTCACGGTTTTTACAGGACTTTACAGGCTCTTCATGGCCACCACACACTCGCTATGCAAACAAAACTCCCATTAACCTCATGATGACCAGCCTGGGATGGAACACCAGACCTGGATGTGCTGGTGAAGAGCTACGTGATTTGGTGTGTGTTTTAAGCCAGGCAGCATGGTTTATCATGCTTCCTTCTGAGATAATACAGCCTGCCTGTAACAAACACTCCTGGGACAGTATCTCTGCTAGTTAATACCTGTAATAAACTGAATGAAGAACTGTAGGATGAGCTCCACTAAAAAGAACTTGGTTACTCATGCTCATTAGAATTAAATCAAGGTTATTGTATGCATTAAAAAATGATGGGATGTCTCCAAGTGACTCTCGTGGTTTTACAGTCTTAAAGATCAGTGTTTGTTACCTTAGAACTGACTTTTTAAGAGATGTTTCTACAGCTCGGTCTCATCATAAAACAGAAAACTGGACAGAGCTAGCTTAGCATTCTCTTCTGATAGAAATATTTACGCTAACCTAAGCATCCCAGGAAGATGTGCACCCAGTGTTTCATCAATCCTTAAACAGCCATCGCAGTGTCTTATTTCTCTGACCCACGTATATTAAAGAATGAGAAATCTAGGAACACTACTGCCTAAGTCAAGTCCATAAAAATAACACATTACTTTGTAACATCAGTAGCACTGCATAAACGCAACCAAGAGTAGTGCTTGAATCAAAAGATAAGAAAAGGGCACAGGAGAGAAAAGTGAAGAAAAAAGAATAATTTGGGGGAATTTTGAAAGTAAGAATCCACCAACGACTAATTAAAAACACTGGAGAAATTCTCCAAGCAACCCCTGTGATGTTTCCATAAAGGAATTCAATGCTTCGGTGCCCACTTTCATTTGTGCGCACAGAAAATGGGTATTTGCATATGCAGCTGGATGTGTACGTGTGAATAGCTGGAGATGTGTGTTCCCATACAGACGGGCAATTCTGTCAATACATCTAAGGCAAGGATTTTGAATGCGTCCTTGAGCCAGGCATTCAATCTCTGTTCCCCATCTGCGTTATGGGGATAATATTGCCTCACAGGGAATCTATGGGTGAGGATAAATAGGATTAAGTTTGAAAGGTGCTAATACAGCCCAGAAAGCTCATATAAATATATCCTGATAGATTCCTAGCTAATATCATTATGGCACAACACTCTGTTGCCCAACACATATTCAATGATAGCATTGGCCAGCTGGTTATAATTACCAATTGCTATCCATTGGGGTTTTGTCATTTTCCACTCAAACTCCTGGTAAATATGATGAAAAATGGTGATATGCCAAAGTGGAGCTCAGAAAAAAACCCTCAAAAACCATCAAGATTTAAATTTACCTTTTCCTAACCTGAACTGGCATACTTGGCAGGGGTCAGACAAGGAATTTGTTAACATGTGGAAAGAGCTGCTTTTGGACACGTGGAAAATGAGCAGTATTCATTACTAAAACTCATAGGCGAGTTGTATAAATATTTACTGAGCTGAAAGAACATGTTGGCCAATGTTTGCCACAAATGAGTGCAAGGGAGTCTCTAATTAATGAAACCGAAGCTGTAAGGTTTTACTGGGCACTTAAGGCCAGCTCTGGAAGCTAAATGCAAACGCCACAGTTCAAACACTAAAGTCTATTAAGTCCTAGTGCACTCTTGCTCCCGGCTGACTGCTTGTGAACTGTGAAGAGGATTAAGGTGGATGGGATCACTGCCAACTTGAAGCTGTTAAATGACTGCATTACAACAAAAAGCTCCGTAACTCGCTGCTGTTGAATATTCTTCCTACAGAATTCTCAGCCATTGGAAAGATAGATGGAAAGGGGGAAAGGTTCCTTTTTTTTGGTTTATTTTTGAAGTTCAAGTGCATTTACTGCACTGACAACAGCAGGATCATACCCGCCTGACCCACTGAATGCAGATTATAACTGGAAAAAGGAAGCAATAATTAATGACCAACTCTATGTGCATTCCATTAAGTACAAACAGCTGTCACAAACATCTTTATTTAAAGAGCTGTTGGATAGGGAATTATAGCACTGTAAAAAGCTTCTTCCTTCTGCTGCTCCACAGACCCGGAACAGACCAAGGCTTTAAATTTTTAAACATGGCTTTCAGGTTCTTTGGTGCACAAAATAAAAATCTCTGACAAATCAGCTTGGTAAAAGATTGCTCCAGCAGCCTTTCTTTGTGTCTGAAACGCTTCCATACACTGAGCACAGATCATTCTGCTTATCGAGGCTTTTAGTAAGTGTTTTTAATTGTTTAAACAGCACAGTAACGTAACCTCATTCAGGGGATACTTGGGGACACTTCCTCATTATATGAGAGTATAAGCAAATCTTGCTAAAATGTCACCTCCTCTGTTAAACTGGGCAGAGCTACAGTTAGAGGAGAGCAACTCTACAGTTATAACAAGTTATTATCAAAGGAATAGTTTTGTGCATGGCAAAACCTCCTCACAACAGCAGCCCACCGCTGTCTGCTCACTGTGCACAGCATTTTCAAGATGAACAGGTCCTAGCACTGCTGCCTCCTCTAGAAGAAAAGTCACAATTCGCCACACCATATTTGAACATGTGGGGGTTTTTATTGCCTCCTCTTGCCAGTAAAGAATGACTAATAGCTGTAATTTGTAATTTCCCAGCTTCTGTGGTTTCTGTTTTAAGCAGTGTTCCTTATCTTTTATGAGTTTCAATTTGGGGAAAATCATCTTTTATACAATATTTTTTCCCATTTCGTGTCAAGTTACCACCTCCTGGGTCCTGACTAGAGTGTAGGTGACGAGTGCCTGACAAACACGGTGACTGAGACTTCTGTTTGATCAGGCTGCAAACAGCCCAGGTATCAGAAACCATTATCTGCCCATGTTGGTCAAGCAAAGCATGCTGGAATCAAACTGTCTTTCAAGATCTGAGGTTGAACCATAATGACACGTACCAACAACAGGAAACACCACTTCCCCCTCTGCACCCAAGGAAGGCTTTTCTTTTCAAAAGCACACACTTGGCAGTGTCCCCGCCAAAAGAGGTACTTTGTATTCATTTCCAGTCCTGGCATATATTAAATCCTTCCTTTTATGTGCACAACAAGCAGTTGACTTAGGCCTTTGAAGACCTTGATCCTCATCTCCCTTCTAAGCTGTAACTTAGCTCTTCTGCTGCATAACTGCTGCATAACAGGCAGTGACAGTACAGGTCACAAGGAAACTCTGAGCCTAACTTCATGCCCTCTGCACAGATAACTGGAAATAAGACACAGAGAAGGACCCATTTTCGGGTGAAATGCTGATATTTCTTTTGAACTACGTCCTAGAAGATGAACAGCTATGTGTGTGTTCCCTCCCAGTACTCTTCAAGCCTCATCGAGCTCCACAATACGTCATTTATTTAACAACCTAGAAAGCACAAAAACCATTTGAGTTATACCAGCATATTAGGAAAAAACCCGTAGAGTACAGATTTTAAGGAATATAAGCCAATCACCATCACACTTTCACAACTCTTTCAAACCCAAAATATGGTGGTTTAAATGTTTCAATTGAAATTAAAACCCCACAAACAAACAAAGAAACCCCCGAAAACCAAACTAAACCAATCCCCCAAACTTTAAAATAAAAGTTTCATTCATGTTCCTCCTAAGCCTCTTCTGAAAGAACAGCAAAAGGCCAGTTTCTCATCGAATGGGAAGCCATCAGCTGACACAGGATATCAGCCCTAGAACAGAGAGGCAGAATGGCAGAACCAGCTTGCAGAACCATTCAGGTGGGTCTCTTAGACCCACCTGGTACTTTCCAGGTAGCCCCTCAAGCACCCACACTACCAGACACTCCTGTGCATGTCTTGAATCAGTTATCTCACCCAAAAATTCAGGCACAGAAGATGGCTGGCTCGAGCACAGCCTCTCACCCTCATCCTTTTTCCATGTATCATGGATGTGATCCGCATTGCAAACCTAAACTCACAGTCAGCCTTGATTAACAAAGGCAGCATATGCATAGTCTAGACCTAACCTTTAATTCTATCAGATTGGCATGATAAAA
This sequence comes from Coracopsis vasa, assembly GCA_026283785.1. Taxonomy (NCBI): domain Eukaryota; kingdom Metazoa; phylum Chordata; class Aves; order Psittaciformes; family Psittacidae; genus Coracopsis; species Coracopsis vasa. The sequence continues at coordinate 59,260 of JANHGB010049782.1, forward strand.
TGTAGCTGTATTTGAGACCAAAAGAGCCCCTATTCAGTCACAATCTTGTGAGAAAATAAGACCAAGGGTTCTGGTTCAGAGAGATTAAAAAGAAGAAAGTCTTAAAATGATGAGAATATCCACTGTTTCCCTGTTTGTGCTAATAAAAATGCAGAATTTAAGTAACGCTTTTGTTTCCATATTTCCTTTTTCTTGCTCTTTTGCTGTAGGTGTTTTTTAAAAGTAGGAAAAATGGAAATGGCAATCACTTATTTTGGAATGAGGGAGAGAATCCAGTAAAGCAAGACAAGGGCATCCTAATCCCAAGAAACACAAGCTCTGCACACACAGCAGTTTCAACTCGAAAGCCAATTCCCAGTGTATTCCAGCAACAACATGGAGTTTGCTCCTTTTCCACCTTTCCGTTTCAAAACTATAATGCAAACCAACCAAACATACAGACAGAACCAGGAAGAGGATAGGATGAGCCATGGAACTAAACTTGGACTGGAAGTAAACAGCGATCCAGAGCTTCATAGTTCAGCTACCTCTGTGAAGAGCCAATAGAGAGGTTTTAGGGCCTACAAGTGCCAAGATACTAATTTTCGTCACTTCCCAGGGCTGCTGCTGAGATGCAGCCCTGGAGAACTTCCCTGCAGTCTTCCTACCTAGTCTGCCTCTCTTGACAAACCGAGAAACCGGTCTCTTCATTCTAAACCTCTTAAAATGAGTAGAGACACCCAAGAACGTTTTAAGTGGGGCATCCGATGACTTACACCAAATGTGTGTTGTTATTCTCAGAGCAACGAGACAAATTTTCCATTGGCATAAAAATTCTAGGGTAAAAATAAAAGGGAAACAATTTCTTTCCCTAAAACCACATATCAAATATCAACACACATGGCAACATGCAGCTACTCCCATTCCAAAAAATACTAATCTTAACTTCCAATGCTTTTTCTAGATCATCATCAGTATCTTTTTCCATGCAGGAAAGGAAAGCTCTATGGCACTGCTTCTGTCTTTGACTGGGATTGCTTTCTTCAGAACCATTCAATACCAACACTTCACCTAACACTGCTTTTGTAGAGAAACTGTTCAAGAGCTGTTTGTTGCTGATTTTTCTCCTTCAGATCAGCTTATATGAACTCCTTCACACTGGAATAAAATAGGGAGTGATGTAGTATTCTTGCATCCAGCTCTCTGAATGCATAGAACAATTGGTGCTTTTTAACTGGATTTTAATTCCTCCTCTCCTGGCCCCATCCTTATGTTTAATAACAGACGGCTTTCCTGCTATCTGCTCATTATTTTTCTCTATCAAGAGTGAAAAGCACAGAGAACTCAGCATCACTGAAAAACACAGAACACAACAGTAGCCCTGCTTGAGGAAACAAAGACTCGCTTCCTACTTTCATCACATAGATCAGTTCCAGGTATCCACGACGTACTGCACACTCAATTCCATGCTAACATTTAGTTTAGTTTAGTTTAACTAAAGCACTGCATAAGATGATAAACCAAATTGTATCTACTGTTACTTAACTGTGGTTTCGCATCTAATTCTTTATTTTTTAAATGACAACAGCTAAGGAAATCTCTGACCAATATTTGACACAGGCTAACACAGTAGAAAACCCTCTCGTCTTAAAAGTTCTATCTGATTGACTATATTCTTTATCAGTGCTAATAAATCAGTCTTAATGCCACCATCTTAGCATCACTGCACTAAAATGCCACCTGTGTGCCCACTTAAATGAATCTATTTGATAAAACACCTGCACAAAAACACAACAGAAACTGCCTTTATACAAAGACTGTGTCAAAATATTCTAGTGAAAGTCTTAATACAGTCTCTGTTATAAAGAGAGCCTAAATATTTCATCTGTTTACAACTCTCCCATTGGCTGTTAATATCCCATTTGGGATGCATTGAGAACTAGTGTAATTCAGTTCACTTGCATTATTGGCAGAGCACAACCCTTTCCATTAACCATTAACATGCTAATCATCCTAAAGAGGAAACTTAATGCCATTAAGACATGTGAAGAGACTGAAGTGAAAGATACACACATGACACTTTTGTTTGAGATAGAGGAAGGAATATTGTCTGAAAACACAGGAACCCTGACCTGCTGAATTCAACAAGTCTCATGCAAACCCTGAGAGCAGACAAGGAATTATCAATATTGGAGTCTGCTGGTTACAAACAAGGCAATTTAAAGCAGAGCACATTGTGCTTTCTTTCTTTGCGCATTCAGGTCTGTACAGAAAGGTTATGACCAGTTATTGGCTAAGTAAAAACCTCAGTCTTCTTGCATGCCTGAAATGCAATATGAGTTTATTCACGCTTGGAAAAATAGGCAATGAGTAGTATCTTTATCAATCTATCCAACCGCCACAGCTCTAGGCCAAAACTCATGCTCTGAAATGAACATGTATTTATGAACAGAGATGGGTATCTCTTTCGTAAACTTTAGAAAAGGACATTAAATGAAAACAAGCAAGATGATGTACTTAGTTTAATTAACAGCCAGTGCTCTGTACTTTGAGGTCCCCTCACACACTGGTTTATACTATACACTGAAGAAAGTCAATTGAAAGGTATGTCAGGAAGTTAACAATATCTGATTGCCCAGGTGCAAATAGTGTTCCTATCCAGCAGGGTGAACTGGAAAAACATTTGAGCCCCAAGAGAAACATACACAACAGGTATGTTTGTTGAGCAGCAAAATACAATTTATTAGCTCCTTTGGAGTAAAAGTAAAAAGGAAATTAGCCTTTTTTCTCACAGGAACCAAAACAGACTAGTGTTAGGTCCTGCTGTGCTCTTTAAGGATTCCAAAGAAGTGAGGAACTGAATCGCACCTACTCTCTGGGAAAAACATCTCAGCCTTTTTCTCTTAAAGGTAACGATAAGAAACAAAATATAATCCTGAAAATTACATTAAAGGATAATTGATAACTGTCTTTTTATATTAAACCCTAAAGCTCATAGTTAGGCCACCGAAATGTCAAAGATCCACTAGATCTTATCTTGCCAAGCTGTAAAATGCACTCCAAAGAAGTTCTCTTTTGTCTCTCTCCTCATCATCATGCAGATCAGTTCCTGACAGATCCTTAGAAACTGCTTCAGGACAGGCAAAAAGCTGCACTACATAAAAACCTCCAGGGATACTAGAGAGTTCCTCTGTGGTTAGTGGAGCTCTCACAGAAAAGAATTTCTTAGTGCTTGGTAAGCAAGAGGTTAATAGCCTATAAAAAAAACCCCACCTCTAACAAAAATGTTATTTCAATTGTATTACATTTAGGAGCCCTGAGGGTCATGGGGTAGATAATCAAAAAGGACAAGGAGGAAATTAAAAAAGGGAAGAAGGCAATCAAAAAGGGCATTTAGAAGGACCCATAATCCTCCATAGGAAGAATACTAATTATACTACTGCATCATCTTATAATTAACCCTGATCTACATTTTTTTTTATTTTAGCTGTAATAACTTCCCCATGTACAATGATTTGATTGCTAATTCTTGCCAGTCTGTCTTGAACAGCTATTTCAGTTTTGGTAGCAACTTTTTACATAGCACTTTAACTCTCCTTTATAAAGGAGACAAAATATTTAGATATTTGAATTCTTTAGGCATCAGTCATATCGATTAGCACACTGGTTTCCTTTTATCCTGATAGTGCCAGGTGCTACACTCTTTTTCTTTCCCAAAGTTTCTTCTATTTAGGAGTGAAATTAGTCTCCAAAACACAAATGAGTGTGTTGCACCCACTTCAGTAGTCAAACTTGGCCATACATCTTCATGATGACTTCCATCTGTATTTCATATTTTATTTAATAAATGTGGGATATTATTGTAGCCAGCAAACTAAATTCTCAACATACCTTCATTCCATAGCAGACCCCTGCTGGGGCTTCACCTGCATTCTTGGGCAGCTGGGCACACATTGCTATGACATTTCTTATGACTTACAAACAAGCCTGAGTTTTTGCCAAGCTGCAGAAAATAAGAAAGCCCCTGAAGAAGGTGCTTTCCCCTGGATGAAGGCTAGTCATTTATGTACGAAGCCAAAAGTTATTCCCCAACTAATCTGAGATGTTGACACATGCAATGATTTCACAAGAAAACCTGTCAATGAGAACACATAAAAAGCAGACTCCACAACCAATCTGGAGGAATAAAATGATCCAGAAATAAGGTACTTTGCAGCCTGTCCTCAGAGGCAGACATCTACAGACATCACTTGATTTTTTGGATTCATTCTAGCCTTATTCTCTGCAGATATAAAAGCAGACATGCTCCCTTCTCAGGTTCAGATGTATGAGTAAGCATACACAATGACAGTAATCACTCCTAACTGAATCTTTGTAGCATGATATGAAGTTATAGCCTTTTATTTTCTATACTTCCTTCATGTATTTGCAAGGCACCTTGCTAATTAGTTCTTAATGGTCACTAGATTCTCAGATAATTAACATTTGGAGGGCATTATTCCCAAGTCAGGGCCAATCAAAGGACGATAGTCTCCAAGGCTCCCTCCATAACATGTGTCATGGGAGGAAGAATGGTTTTTAATATTTTAACAATCACTTTACTACAGAAAGATGGTGCCTGAGGGGTTTGGCTTACACAGCATGGGAAACATCAGCTTCATAGAAATCTGGAGACTATACTGCGTGGTCAGCAGCATGTACTCTCTGGACAAACACATCACTCCTCTGGAGAAAACAGAGGAGTAGAAAAGAAAAACCAACCAAAAGGCAATTTATGCGAGTAACACTAATTTCCTTCTGATTAACTAAAGGTATTATTTCCAAAGCAAGAATTTAATTCTGATTTAATGGCAACCCCAAATTTTACTTCTGAAATAACAGAATTTCACCCTCCATCAAGAAATTTTGTCTAGGTAACAGCTTACAGAGAGCGGATAAAGTCAGGAGTTCTTCCTCCATCAGTTAAGACATCTGCATAGCACACTGGGAAAGAGGAATGCTACCACCCTGTAAAATTAGTTCAAACAGAACATCTCTAAAAAGCCAGTAGGCCTATCTGAAAATCTCAAGCCTTTTTTGTTCCTTTTGAAACCCTATCTCACCCTAAATGCACAGTCTCAATCAATATTTAATCGATATCCTCCTATTCCTATTATTTTCAATGTGGTAATATGCAATACAGCCACTGAATCATTTGAAGTGATGGTTGCACTCCTTGGGTAATACTAGAAACTAAACCTGAAGCCAGCTTAAGCTTCTATTGCAGCCTGCACCAGCAGTCAGCTGAAACTGGAGGTATGAAATTGGAGAGTAATTATTATCTGAAGTATCACCTCCTCTATCTTATTCTGAAACACTGACTGCAAGTATAGTGATTTTGTCATAGGAAATAGCCACACTTGTGTTTTTTTCTTAGCTAGTTTATCTTACAAGATAGTAATGCAGACAGCAGTGAAACGAAGCACAGAATCATCTCATTAATGACCTGTCATTCCTCACGCTTTCCTCTTTTCATAATCACACAAATAATTAAGAGCAAACACAGTAAACAGCTAACACTTGGAAACATCAGAAAATGGCAAAAATTGCCATCTTGTAAATGAACTTTAGGTCAGCTTTGAATGTTAAGCAAGCACGCCCTGTTATGCCCACCCAAGCTGTGCACTCACAGCATGCAACTAATGATGTTGAAAGTTTTCCTTGTTAAAATGTGAGCAGTTCATTGCCACTCTGCAGCACTCTTTTGCCCTGGATAACTCCAGGCAGCGCCTGCTTAAGCAGCTGTATACTCTGCACTGAGACTAAGTATCAAGCAATTTGCTGCCTCTCTGGCTAAATAGAGCCCTCTTACATTGCCAGGAGCAAGTGAAATATTTTGCTATGACTGACAGCAAACTAAATAAAGACTATCACACCTGCTTTCAGCTATTGCTTTTATGAACATAATGAAAATACCTAGAAAAGGCAACAGCCACCAACAGAAACTGCCTGCTATTGATTGTTTGCTATTTTTCTTTTTTAATCACAGCTACCAAACAAGTACCTTCATCATAATGAACAGGTATCATTTCCAGTGAGAGAATTCAAAAAATGTAAATACATTTGGCAATAACTGAAAAATCAGCACAAAAAACAAACATTAAAGGATTCATCAGAAATTTCTCTCTTTATATGTATAATCAATCACTTGCTCAATTAAATGGCTACCCCTTACGAAAATAATTATGCTGCTACTGCTGCTGGGCTGCCCTGCAATGCTACAAGAGGCCAGCAACAGGGTTGTGGTAGGAGGATGTTATCTTCTGCCCAGGGACCATTTGTTTCCAAATCTTGTCCTCCCCTCAGCTTCCAAAGGTACGCAGTGTATCTATTCTGATTCAAGGCAAAAGACATTTTCATGCTATGCCTCACAGAGTCCAGAACTGTCTGAGAAATAAACCGAAAGAACTACTTAGCTAAATACAGGCTAAAATTATGCTAAGGATATGAAGGCACCTCAAAAATAAAAATGCAAGCACTGAAAGCAGAGGTGGGAGATTTGTAGGTATGTTAACTTTTCGGTTTTCTCTTCCTCCATCAGAGAATTCATGGAACCCCTTTTCTATTTTCTTCCCCCAGAACCTCACATGGTGGGATTCACATCTTCAGACACTATTGTCCCTGCCTATAGCAGTGGATTGGAACTAGGTGAGCTTTAAGGTGCCTTCCAACCCAAACCATTCTGTGATTGTACTGAGACTATGTACTGATCTTTCCAGATTCTATGGCAGCTCCCTGGCGGTTCTTCTGCAACTTTCAGCATCTACTGAATGCTGATGGCAGCTAGAACCCAGCTCTTCTTTCACTCATCTGATAAATAAGCAGGCTCCCAACTCCTCCCTGCACAGCATGAAATGAAATAGGGAGGCAATGATTTTAACACTTTCACTCAAATAAAGCTGAACAGAATACAGATGAAACATTTCTTTAGATGAGTTTTCTCTCTGCTGAATCCCAAAGGCATTCTGCAAACAATGGAGGTGTTATTCTAAGGCGAATTAAAAAAGAAAAAAAAGCCTGCAAAAATCTGATTTAAAATGTTAGGCAACTTAAGCATAGGCCCACCCCAGCTGCCTTTGCTTTGCTAGTGGCTATACAAAGCTAAGCAAGCCTGTTACCTGGATTACCAATAGGTTGATAATGGAATTACCCCGGTATAAAGCTGCTTTGCAATCAAATTTAACTTCTAAGGTTTGCTGGGTTTTTTTAACCACTGAACTACAGCTCACCTACTTTCTGCCCAGGAAACAAACTTTTTCTCAGAATTTCAGTTCACTAAAGTTGTCCTGAAGTTGTTCAAGGGACAAAAAAACATCAAAGAAACCACAGAAAGATGCTCTTTCCAGCTCGGAGCAAGACTATCAAAGCTTTTTCTTGAGAGCGTTCTGCTTTTCTCTTCTCCAAGCACACTGCAACGCTCACACCAAGACAGACAATAGACTGTATAGAAAACACTCTTCTTTCCTGTGAAGACTCCCATCCCTATGCACGAACTTGCAAATACCATCAGGGGTAGCACACACTCCAGATGTAGGCCTGTGAAAATGCAGGCTTTGGTACTAGAGCTGAAACATTCCTCTCTGTTTAGAAAAGGTTCTGAGCTCACGCAAATGACACTGCAAGACAGAACAGACTACACCAATCCTGTGACATAACTACTCAAACACTAGAGGCAAGGGAGAAATAGGCAGGAAGACAGATACTAATAGGTGAATATTCCAAAGAAAACTAAATGAGATTAGCAAAAAGCAACTGACACTGTGCTTTCTAACTAGGTTTCTCTGTCTATAAAACCCTTAAAGCAGATAAGAGCAGTTGGATAACTAATAAAAATACTCACGCGTGCTTGTACCTCCATGGGCCCTAAACAGGCAAGCTTCAGGCAGCCTAAGCTTATGATGCAGCTGCCTTGAAAGCAAATGACCACCCATAAACACTTTTTTTTTTTTTCCCCAGTGTGCTACCTAGAGCTGACTTAAGTGTTTTCATGCATTTCCAATCTCAGCTGATTTTCTTCTGATCCTGCTGTAATTAGCTCATTTGCTTTTGGAGATGCTTTCAGACCCAGCTTCAGTGACTTCTAAGTAGCATAGCTAGACTTGAAGAAGAGAGCTACTTAATATCATCAGGTGGGCTCCTCAGCCACTTTGTTTACAAAAGCAAATCAGTGTGACCTATAAACAGCTGAGACTAACTGAAATTTCTCTGGATAGCAGAAAAAGAAGTTCAGCCACAGAGTCCGTAGTTTGCAAAGTAGACCTTGAGTGAATGATTCCTCGAGAATAATCTTTGTGGCAAATTCTCCTAGCTCTGAATAGGCTTTGACTTTCATGAATTCACTCGCGACTTAAAAGAATTTGACTTTTTCAGAAGAAAAAGTACATTAGCAAACCATTGTCATCACACAGTCAGGATCCCCTCCCACAGGTCACAGCCACATAGTTGGTTGTTTAACCAGGAGGGACTGGTCCTGTTCCCCGACCGGTTACACTTAAGTTTGTAATTAAAAAGGGACTCTGAAGGACAGAGGTGATGACTGAGGATCCTTGGTTCTTTTTTAGAATAAATATAGTATTGAGTTAACACTGATATTCATCAGCTGGAATACAGACTTTTACAAAATGACTGAAATTGAAACACTGGAAAAGACTGAGCCCATTTTAATACATGCCAGAGCCAGTTTTAAAGTGAATGCAGAAGAGGGGGGATGAGCTCCTACATTCAGGGGGAAGCCATCCTCCTCAAGTGTAACCTTTTACCTAGCCAAATTCTGCCTTTGGGTGGTGAGCTACTTGTCTTGCCTGAAGATCATTCAACAATCTGGGAGTAAGGCTCGGGCCTGGTTGGACTGCTTACAAAACACACTCCAAATCCTCCTCCCCTTAATGTTCATAGCATACAGGAAACCCACTACTGCTGAGTCTTGGACCAACACTAAATTGTGTCTTGTAACCTCCTCTTCACCAACTTCTCAATTACTTCTCTAATACGGATAAGAATATAAAAAAGTGTTTCAGGGATTTGCCATTAAAAAAAAAAAGGGGGGGGCAAAAAATTTAAACTTCCTGTCCAAAATAATTTTAAAATCCCCATGCTTTTCATAATAATGTAAGTAATGTCATTTCACCAGTCTCTTTCACTGCTCCTCTCTTGCACTACCTAATGGTTCTGAGATAAGCCCAGTTACTCCTCATTTTTCAAAGCTCTGACAGTGAGTGAGAGATTAACCTAAACTACCAGGAAGACAGCCCCCTCAGAGGCAGCAGGATGGAGGCTGAACACCTCTGCCCCCTGAGCTCCAACATCAACACAGGGAGTCAAGGTTGGGCCCCTTTATCCCACACAGGCTTCACCTGAGAGAAGACCACACACCAAATTATCTTGCAGGACCTGTACTTAGCTACTTGGCATTGTACGTGCTTAGACATTGAAGAGAAATCCCACCATGATGTAATTCTTCACTTGCATGGTCTGTGTTGTCTCTTTGGTTGCCTAATCTCAAGTCATCCTCTGCTCATCATCTATTTTGTTAGAAGCTAGCCACGAGACTGTATCTGCAATGACTACCCTGTGCAAGAGCCCTTTGTTGCTTTAAAGCAGCCACTTCAAAATGATTTCCACAAATGTTTATACATATGAGCTTTACAGCATGCTCTGTTGATCGGTTTATGAGATTTTCACATATCTGGGTGAAAAGGAACCAGATGTCTTATTCTCAAGGCCATGAACTCCAAGTGACCACCTTCTTTCATTGTTTGTGCCTTCAGTGACACTGCACTGACATTAGGTATGTTTTTCCGAAGGTAGGTGTAATTTATTTCTGAGTGTTCACTAATCGTCCAGTCAAAACATAGAGCTGAAAGTGAAACTGTCTGACAAGAAAGGTTAAGATGGAAAAAGAAAGAGAGAGAAAACAGATTATTGTCCCCACAGGTGTTTTTTTGGGTAGAGGAACACTTCAGGCAGTGTAAGCACTCCATTCTGTAGGGTCTATTTTATAAATTACCATTGGGCATTCGAACAGGGGTCACTAAACCTTCTCCATAATGCTAAATGCTTCACTTCTGTCCTGAGTTCAGCAGTAGCAGTCATTTTTCTCCTTCCTAGTAGCTGGTGCAGTGCTGTGGTTTTGACTTTCAGCCTGGGAACA